>RJWJ010044615.1:0-12090 GCA_004363605.1 Indri indri | reverse complement strand
TTCCTAACAGAGCTAAAATCAAACAAACAAAACAATAGGGAAAAAAAACCCTTATTCAAAGATAGCTGTTTCTACAGTTCACCTCTTCTTTCAGGTACTGCCTCTTTGTCCGGAATCTCTTACGTGTTCTTAGGTAGAAATGTTAATCTGTACGGGGACAATTGACAGCTTTCAATTTTCAGAAGGATTTTTTTTTTTTTTGGCATAAATTTTACTGCTATTGACCACAAAAAAAATGGCTTTTTAAAAAATGTGCTGTCTTTATTTGCTAAGGGAAATGCAATAGCTTTGTTTCTTCTTACATTGAAGCAGGATTCCTGTTATTAAAGTCTGGGTAGCAGTTCTAACAAAAACTTAGCACATTTAAAAGTACCCTTCACCAGTCTGTTCAAGTGTAGTTTAAATAGAAGGGCTAAATATACTTGTCTTTTGTTCTCAGTGGAAAATAATTTAATCTCCAGAAAGAGACAATCTGCTTCCATGCTTTATAGTATTGGGTTGGTAAGTTAATTGTAAGAGAATATTGAACTTCACATCATAATAAAGATTCTTACCTGTAACTTAAGAGCAGGGTGCCTCTGGACTTACTTTTAAAATTGCTGCAGGTGGCCCCTTGCAGTAGCTCACTCCCTGTAGTATCTTCTCCCTGCTTCTCCCCATCTGTCTTGATTGCCCTTTGGAAGGTGTGATTATCTGGGACATTTTACTCCTGGCCTAGGAGCTTTACTTATATAGCTCCTGTAGTCTCTGAGAGATAAAGTTAAATTTTATTATTCAAAGAATCACAGTCGTAATTAGAATTTCATACCGGTTACGAGGACAGGGGGTATCAAGGCAGGTCAATGGAGGGGCATATTTGAGCCTGGAGGAGTCTTCAGATCACAGGTGGTTGGAAATTGCTTACTCTCCTTTATGGCCCTGACTCAGAAAAAAACAAGCTCGATTTAAATATCAGGAAGAGGTTTAGAAACATTTTTATAACATACAGAATGTTCTACGTTGTAAAAGGATCTTGACAATGACCTGATCCAATCTCTTCTGCATGTAAAAGAATTGTAATTACAAGAAGGCAAATTAAAAACTTCTAATTGTAATATGTTTATAAATAAGACTATAACATCCTAAACATACTTATCAAATACAGTTTTATATGTGAATAAAATGTGAATAAAAGCATTATCTAAAGAATAGCTGTTATGGAAATTTCCAAGACGGGAGAACAATGAAAAGTAAATCCTCTCCAGATATGTATTCAAAACTTGCAAATATATTTTAATATGGGGTCATAAAAACCTGGAAAAAAAAAAGTCAGTGAGTAACCATGACAAGAAAATAGGAGTCTAAGAATCCATTATCTGTGGGTAAGAATGAACAAAATCAAATTTTGGTACAAAGAAAGGACAGTACAGAAAAAAAGTAATTGGAGTTGTGCACAGAAAAGTTACCCAAGAGATATAAACAGATCTAAGTGCAGATAAAAATCAACTATACAGATCTTAATAACTCTTATTGTCAATGAAAGTAGAATCCCAAAAGAGAGACTGAAAAGTTGAACAATTCATTGGCTGGCAATAGAAGAAAATAAAATGTGAAAACAGCTAGACAGGGAGTTAGATGTTATTTTAAAGTTAATGCACTGTGAAAAGGAGAAGAGAAATGAACATACCCAGCATCGCTGTAATAACCAAAGTTCAGAAAAGTTGGTAAGAAAATTCAATGCCTCTTTTTCATATTCTATACACAGAGGAAGCAATCTGCCAAGAAATCTTTATAGCAGGTTTGACACAGAACTTTAAAAATTAGATGAACTAGAAAACATCGTTAGTAAGAGAGGAAAAAATGTAATTGTGTGGCAGGCTCATCCTTTTAAGAAGGAGAAGAAAAAAACGACCACTCAGAAACACAATGGGACCTTTTAT
The DNA here is from genome assembly GCA_004363605.1 of Indri indri. NCBI lineage: Eukaryota > Metazoa > Chordata > Mammalia > Primates > Indriidae > Indri > Indri indri. Next base: position 10,171 of record RJWJ010044615.1, on the reverse strand, counting down.
AAATGCTGCTGGGGGCATGGGAAATGCTTTCTTTTGAAACATATTGCATTTCTCTTTCTGTGAATGGTTTTTATATTTTAAAGGGGCATAATTTGATTAATTTCATCTTCTAATCTCCCCCCACCCCACGTTACACTCTCAGATTATTCTATTTCTCTGACCTCCTACTGCATTGAGAAAATTCAGAGCCATTGGCTTGAATTCTCTCAACTACCTGCCCTACCATTATAGACTTATTTATATCTATCTGAGCCTTACCTCCAATATTCCAGGTTCAGCTGATGGAGTGCACTTCCCATTTTTTAATTTCAACAGCTCCACCCTCACCCTTAATCTCGTTCTTTTCCATCTACAATGAGGACTTGGTCTGTACAAAGATCAATATGGCCTTAAGATTCCCCTCAGTTTGAGTAAACTTTAGAAAGGCTTCTTGCCTTTAGGTAAACTGCAGACTCTGGATCTCTCTTTTCTCAGAACATTTACTTTAGAAAATTTGTAATTGTAAATCCTTTCTCTATCCCTTTGACATGTAAATTTTTTAAAAACTACTTGCTTTTGAAAAGATTAGGAATGTCTTTCCCAAGAACCTGGAGCCATTCCTTTAAAATAGAATTATCAAGAAAGACAATGTCCCTAACTCCCAATTTCCCTGGGAGGATAGGAGCCTAACTTTGGCAGGTGCCTTGCTCCAAGTTGTAAAACAACCTCCCATCATGAAGACGTGAGAAAGTTTACTCTTCTTTTGAGTAAAGTCAATGATCAGATGGTCTATGATCCACCCACCCACGCCCCTAGATCTTCAAAACGCTCCAGTCCTTTGTCTGAGTGGAGCTCAGATTGAGTTTCAAACACTCCTATAATAGTACCCTTGAATAAAGTCTTTCTTGCCTGGTTTATTTTGTCCAGTGCAACTTTTGCTCTGACACCATTATTTGAACTTTTCCCAACAATTTAAAAAACTTTCTGTCTCCAGGTCATCTCATCGACTATAATAATACTTTGCTGTCGTATACTCCTCAAACATCCCTCTATTCCTCTACTTGTCAACTTACTTTTTCACTCTCATCCAAATTTCTTGAAAGATAAGTGCCTACTCACTGTTCCATTTCATTTTCTTCTTACCATTTACTTCTGAAATTACTGCATCATCATCATTCCACTGTAACTTCTCTAGAAAATAATTACCCACAAACTAAAAACCGTCAAATCCAATATGCATTTAGCTCTTATCTAAATTTGTTGTACTGTCATTGATTACAACCTCCTTGAGATTCGTTCCTCCCTTTGCTTCTGTGACAACATGCTGACCCTGGCTTGCTTTCTTCCTCCTTACACATTGCTTCTTAACTTCCTTTTTTGGATTCTACTTTTCTGGCCATCGTGTTGATATTCTCAGTCCTTGTCTTCTCCTCACGTTCCATTCACTCTCTCAGAAAGAGCTTATCTACATCCATCCAATAATGTTGATAGTAGGTGCTCCTTGTGACATCCTTTCACATTCAAGCATCCAACCACTTTGTGGGTATCCCCACTTGACTCTTAAACAGGCTCCTCAGACACAATATGTCCATTCTCTGAATTCATCTTCCCTCCACACGGTACCTTTTTCCCTTCATATTTTACCTCTGGAGGTGGCACAAAGATTCACATGGTCTCACAAGATCAAATTCTGAGGACCTCGCCCTGCACATCTAAATAATTACCATATCTTGCTTCCAAAAACCTTTTTAAAAAGAATATTCCTCTTTTCATACCCAGTGCCACTTAGTTAAGATTTCATCTCTTGCAGGATCTGTTGCTACTAGAAAATAGTATCTATTCAAATTGTTTTGTTCCCACTTTCCTTCTTTCCTCCATTCTTGCAACAAAGTGGTATCTCTAATTTGTATAATCTGATCTTTACCCTTACCCCATTTCAATTGTTTCGGTGACTCCCTGGCTCCCACACAGTAAGAAACAAGTTCTTCAGCAGACAGAGAAGGCACCTGTGACCTGGAACACATTAATCCCATTAATCTCCTAAATTATATCAGCCACCTTTTTTTTTTTTGTAATTTAGCAATATTAAGCCATTTGTTCTCCAAATTGTTACTAACAGCTCAGTTTATTTCCTCACACATTGTCTCAGAATTCTTCTCCATTATTTGTTAAGACTCAGCTCAGATACTATCTCCACCGGGAAGTTTATTCCAAGTTACACATCTCTCACACTTGATGACCATTCACACCGTGTGTGTCCTAAGTAGGGCATCGATAGGGTTGAATTTAAATTAATAGAACAGTGAAATGTTATAATCTAGTCTACTTGAGGAAATCTGTATTTATAGTTCTTTTAAAATTACTGAAATACTAATTGGGGAACGTGTGAGGAGAAAACATGAGAAATTAAATATTACCATGATTTTATGCAGATTTTTTTCGGTAAGATATATAATGCAGCTGGGTTTGGTAAAGAGCCTTTGAAACCCTTCCTATGCTGACAAATATTCACAGAATAAGCACACATGAAAATACTGTCAGAATACACACTACATCTTGTTATTTCCTCAATATTTTTAAATGATCACACAATTTTTTCAATTCCAACTAGAGCTAATTTAATAAAAAAAAAAAAAAAACATAGAGGCTTGTGTAAACACTGTCTCTCCCATACAAAGGGCAGACCAAAAAAGTTATAATACATATGATTACCTATACAATTTTGTTTTTGTAGTAAAACTTTTCCTAAAATTTACAAAGTAAGGTAACCTGATTACTTTACTTTACCTTTTGGGATCAATCAGTTTTTCCCTGGCAAGAGCATAGATAAATGGCAAGGTAGCGAGTTTATACTAATTAGATCATGTTGTGGGTTGACAGATGCTAATTAATTGAACTGAAAGCTGTAGTTCCAGCGATTTACATACAATTCTATAACTATGCTTGAAAATATACACTTTAATAACATTTACTGAATATTTACCACGCACCAGGTCCTCTTCTAAGCACTTTTCTTGAATTAATGTACCTAATACAACATTCCTTTGAGATAGGTATTATTATTCTTTTTTTTTTTTGATAACCAAGAACACAGAAAAACAGAGTTTTTGTAACTTGATCAAAGTCACACAAGTTGAAAATAGCAAGTGGTTTAGCTCTAAAACTCATGTTACTATATATTAAAACTCACACTTAACAAAAATGTAACACTCTGGTATACTTTTTATTATACTTCCCTTGTACTATTCAAATATTAATATTATAGTTGTTGTAAATAATTATTTTCAATTTGGGGGCTCAAAGGATTTATCTTATTTTTACATTATTTATTTTCTTTCACAATATATATTCCCAACTTCTGTTCCCATTATCCTTCCTTATTATTTCAGCTATGGCACTTTCCAAATGCTGATTTGTGTTAATGTTGTAATTTATTGACTACTTTTATGATATTCTTCTAAGGCCTTTGCAAATATTAATTTATTTAACCCTTTTAACACATCTATTGATATATTACTATCATTCCCATTTCACAGTTGAAAAAACAGAGGTACAGGATGCTTAAGAGATAATCCCTAGGGCACCGGGCTAGTTAGTGGTAAAGTTGGGATTTAAACTCAGGTAATTCAGATAGGCTCCAGAGCCCATGCTCTGCATGAGGTTATGTTACCTATGCTGAACAGTATTTAAACTCAGTCTTTTACTTTGGACATAACCGCCTTAAGTAGAGTGAAATCTCTTTTTTGTATTTTTGATATTATCACATAGATGATATTTTAAAAATTGTTGTAGAATTTAATTAAATTATACTTATTTTATACCTGAAAAACTGAGCTATAGATGCAAATAAAAGGAAGCAGAGATGTACAAATTTCTGTTCTGTGTTTAAATTTTCTTGATACTTCAATAGTTGCAAATCTTTTGCCAAAAATTCAGGAGCATCCTCCAACATTCCACGTGACAACTCTTTAGAAGCGCTTTGTGAATAAATAGGTAACTGTCCAATTCTCTTTGGAGAAAATGCCCATTTAGATTCACAGAGGGCTTGCCAAATTTCACACTATTAAGTCATCACTCTGGACATTGATATAATCGCTAGCTGAGTTGTGACAACTGACGTATATTGTGGTCCCGTTTACATCACACACCCTGCGAACTCCTTTGTCTGCATCTTGCCAAAGAATAATCCCGGAAACTGTAGGCTAGTCATTGATTTTATTTCCATTTTATATATCAAAAAACGAAGACAGAGAAATTAAACAATGTGATTAATTTTATGAGCTAATAAATTTTGCTAGCTGAGAAGTACAGGAACCAGGATTTCAGCACATTAGGGTTGTCTCTGGATTTGACTCTGGAGACATCTTAGAGGTTGCTGACAACCAATCTTTACATTTATTATTAAAATTTTATGTTGCCTTTTCAGAATAAAAGCAATGTATTTACAAAGGAAATTGTTGTTGGAAGGGCATGCAAAAAGCACCAGAAGAAAATGCTTTCTTTGCTGAGGCCACATTTTGTAAAGTTTTTCCATGAAATGTTAGACTATTAGATCTATATACATACATACATACACATACACACATACAAAATTGAATCTGTGTATGTATACACACACATGCACAGTGAAATTTCATCACAGAAACTATAGAAATCATTATTAGGGTAAACAGAAATTATAACCAAAGAACTCAGAAAGTAATTTTTAGGTGTAGGAGAAACAGTATAGCAAGTGATTAGAAAATATTGTTTTCTTTCTTCTTTTTTTTTCTTCATCTGAGGACATGTTCCAAGACAGAAGAAGAAAATGAAGGAAAGTAAAATAACAAGGTCAGGAGCAGCAGATGTATCCTCGTTGCTGTCGCAGGGAGAGAATGACAAGCAAGTAGCTGGCGGGAAGCCCAGAAACCTGAGGTTGACACTCCGAGCACTATTTCATAGCAAGCCTAAAATGCTGACATGAATAAGGGGCCTCCAACAGGTATGGGAAGACACAGAGGACTCAATGACAGTGGTCGATAGTGTCTCTGTGATCACTTGTACTGCGGCAGGGTAGTGAATATGAAAGGGCGACAAGAAAGGACAGAAGAAAAATCAAAAGTTTCTGTTTGCTACACTGAGCTTTAGGGCAATGGTTATTTTATCCTTTTTTTAAAATTATTTTTCAAATTTTTTCCTAAACCTTCTTTGTTCCTCTAGGAGAGTATTCCTCACTCTTTGTTCATGATTTCAAACCTTGTGTTGCTTTCTCTACTGACAGGGTTAGACACTATTTTGAAATAGAGGACATTTTCATTGCCTTGTCTGTTCAACATTCATATTTAGTTTTCACTATGGTACCCACGAGTTTTTTTTTTTTTTTATCTCTAGGCATTGGCTTATTCTTGGGTAAACTACATCATTTAAACTGAACTATTCTGAGTCCCATTTCTTTAAAGTCAAGTTTGTCTGTTCTTTGAGAGTAGATATTAATGAATTGAGATATTATGCCTTCTGGGCAAACTATTTGCATTTTAACTCATGCTTTTTGAATGCCTGATTCCATGAAATAAAGTTGTACCATTAACATTAGAAGGAAAGAGACATTTAAGGTCATTTTTCTTTAAATCGTACAATGGGAAAAAGATAGTTTCTTTAATACATAGTGTGGGGAAAATTGAATATCTACATGCCAAACAATGAAACTAGACCCATATCTTACATTACATACAAAAATTATTTTGAAATGGATTAAAGACTTAAATGTCAGATCTGAAAACATAAAACTTCTAGAAGAAAACATAGGGAAAAAGGTCCTTGACACCTTGACATTGGTCTTGGCGATTTTTTTTTTTATATGATACCAAATGCACATGCAACTAAAAATAAAATAAGTGAGAATCCATCTAACAATAATAAAAAGCTTCTGCACAGCAAAGAAAATAATCAACAGAATAAAGAAATCACCTTTGAAATTTAGAAACTATACATTCAATAAGGTGTTGATATCCAAAATATATATGGAACTTACACAACCTAGTGGCAAAACGAAAACAAAAAATAATTTAAAAATGAGCAAAAGATCTGAATAGAAATTTTTCCAAAGACACACAAATGGCCAACAGTGATGTGAAAAGATTCTCAATATCATTAATTGTCAGGAAAATGCAGATGAAAACTGCAATTAGATATAAACTCACACCTGTTAGGATGGCTATTATCAAAAAAAATCAAGAGATAACAAGTGTTGGTGAGGTTGTGAAGAAAAGGACACTCTTGTACACTGTTGGGGGGAATGTAAATTAGAATAGCCACTATGAAAAACAGTATTGAGGTTACTAAAAAAATTAAAAATGGAACTACCATACAGCCAAGAAATCCCACTTCTGGGTATGTACTCAAAGGAAATGAAATAGGTATCTTGAAGACATATGTCTGTGGTCCCATGTTCATTGCATCATCATTTGCAATCGCCAAACATGGAAACAACTTAAGTGTCCATCAACTAATGAATGGACAAAGAAAATTTTAAATTGTAAAACATCTTTCAACATAGAAAAGTGGATCTTGAAGTCATACATTCAACAATTGTTCATGTATTCATAGCCAAGGCATAATGGTGTATGCACATAAATTACCTTTTATCTTTTCTGTCTTTGAATTTCTTCACCATCTGTAAAATTCTCCTTTGGTTTACTCTCAGAGAGGGTAAGCTTCGGGAATGAAGTCTTGCTTGAAAGTCCAGGATTTAAGCATTGAATTATCAGTTAGTTTCCCCCCCCCCTTTCTTACATCTTAATCAGGGCTATACCTAAGTACACAGGCTTTGCTTTAAAAATCATATGTCTGTGAATTTGCATAAACCATAATTAGGGAGCATAAAAATATTATCTTAATTCATTTTCTTTCTTTTCAAAGATACCACTGAATAGACCACTACAGGGAACATGCAGTGAAAGGAATTAGGCACTCAGATGGGTTTCTCTGGAGTCACCATGTCAGATGTCACGTTTGGCATCCGTTTCTCTATGCTAGGTGTCACGTGTGGTTCTGTTTTAAGGGGTATCTTGCAAGCATGCACCAAGAAACTAACAGCAATATGGTCTTGAGTAAGACAGTTCAATTGTAGAGATGTCAGATTCTTGTCTCTGGCCATACCACCCTAAACGTGCCAGATCTCATCTGATCTTGGAAGCTAAGCAGGGTCAGGCCTGGTTTAGTACTTGGATGGGAGATTTCAGGTTCCTTCTTGATAAAATGAAATATATGTAAGTGTATGTAAAATAATGTACTAACCTTTCTAAAAAATCTAAGTGTATTCAAAAGAGATCCATGATGGATTTTCTTTCTAAATCTTTTTGCAGAGCAAATATTTAAAAATGTGCAATTTAATGTTTTATTTTAAAGTACAAATATTTCCTTTATCATTTTAATTTACCTTTATAAAGTTTTAAAATGCACCATTAGAATGATAAACTTTATTTTTAATAAACTATATTTTAAAATTTGTTATAATAGTGAATTCTTGAATTTAAAGTGTTAGTTTAACCTTGGCACTTAGAAAAATATCTACTCACAATAATTTCTTTTAAGTCACAGTACTGTAGAAATGTTCAATTAACATTAAAGATATACTATTAAAATCTTCCTATAATTTGACCTTAGAGAATAATCCCAAAGATTTGTCTTAACATATACTGGAAAGTGATGTCATATTGTTCATACAAAACTAATTAGGAAAGCCAGGTGCCATGGTGCACACCTGTAGTTCCAGCTACTCGGGAGGATGAGGAGGAGAGATTGCTTGAACCCAGGAGTTTGAGGCTATGATTGTGCCTGTGAATAGCCTCTGCACTCCAGCCTGGGCAACATAGCAAGAACTCCCCTTTTAAAAGAAAAAAAAAGGAAATAAACAAATCAAAAACACTAATCAGGAAAACATTCAGGTACCTGACCTGTTACATAAACTTTGAAAACATTGACAAATTAAATTTTACTTTGAAACTGGAAGTCTCTTGGGAAAAAAAGTTTTTATTCCTTTGTTTATCGTTCCACATAAAATAATAATTATAGATACATTCTTGATTTTTCTTGTTCATTTTGATAAAGAAAAGAATTTAAGTTCATCCTCATAAATTTCCTCTAGGACCTAATGTATAATTACTGCCAAGATTTTTTGATAGATGGCAGTTTGGAAAGATTAAATGATTCATCTAACATGACAAGATGAAGTCTCTATGCAGAGCTGAGAATGGATTTCAGATCACTGGGGTAATCATTAAGAGGCCTTCTCTAGCTTTTATTTTTAAATGGATTTTAGCTTTCTAGCAGAATTAAAACACTTGCTGTAAGTCATTTGTTGAATATGCTTATGTTGTTTAGTTGATGCTTGGATCCATCTCCCTGACTTTTCTAATAGAATGTAAACTCTCATTCTTTCTTTAGTCAATTTAAATGCTCTAGCCTTCATTATAATATTTCCTGAGTATAAACATGATCGATATTCATTACTGACCAAATAGCATCTATGTGTCAAGAAAGCCTTTTGCCTAAGACATGGTTTCAGGCATCTCCTGCCATCTCTCTCTGCTTCTGCCCATCCTATCAAATCCTAATAAAGCACCCTGGCTTGCATGTTTAACTATCCTCGACTTTAGCTCTGTTCATCGCTGTGTCATCAGCCCCTGCCTTAGGCTGAACGTATACTAAGTGCTATTTAATTATCTGTTGAAAATCCAGAAAATGTGGAAAAACAAATTGAAAAGAGTAAAGCATTTCACCAAGCATATTTCTAAGAGATAATGAAATTTAACATTTTGTTTAATTTAACAGTAATATATAATTTCAAATAGCTGCAAGGATATTAAATGTTCTCAACACAAAGAAATGATAAATATTCAAGAGGATGGATATGCTAATTACCATGATCTGTTCACTGCACATTATATGTATTGACACACCACTGTGCACCTCATAAATATGAACAATTATTATGTGCCATTTAAAATAATAAAAGAAAAGAAAAATGACCTAGAGACAAAAAAAAGTAATCGTAAAACAGTTTTAAGGTTTTTGGTTCTAATTCATGAAAATATATATTTTGTTATCTACCCATGACACTTATTTTGCTATCTTTATATATTATGGCTCCAGAAATAATGTAAAATACAACCAGTCTCCAAATAGAGTGTTTATACCTTCTTTCAAGTAACAGTTTATTATAAATAATTATTTATTGATATACAATTTAAAGAGTCACTGAATTCAGGAGACTGCAGTTTATTTAAACAATTTAATGTCATTTAAAATTATTTTTCCAAATACTTTATATTACAAACAAAAATGCTACGAAAATGTCTGTGAATGAATTGTCTTTTTCAGGGAGGTTGCCACATAGTTGGTATTGATACATTTGTTGAATATATTAATTAATGATTAAAAGTAGTAATTCTTGCACATCTTGGCAATTGTGAATTGTGCTGAAATTGTGCTGCAATTTTCCGTTGGGTAAATACTCAGCAGTGGGATAGCTGGATCAAATGGTAGGTTGACTTTTAGTGCTTTGAGGAATCTCCATACTGTTTTCCACAGATGTTTTACTAATTTGCAGTCCCACCAAAGGTGTATAAGCATTCCTTTCTTTCTGCATCCATGCCGGCATCTATTGTTTTTGGACTTTTTAATAAAAGCCATCTGACTGGGTTAAGGTGACATCTTATTTCGGTTTTGCTTTTCATTTCCCTGCCCATCGATTCATGAGTGGATCAACAAAATGTGGTATATGTGTACCATGGAATACTACTCAGCCATGAAGAAGGATGGCTTAATGCCTTGTGCAACAAATTAGAAGTGGAGACCATTATCCTAAGTGTAGTATCTAAAGAGTGGAAAAACAAACACCACATGTACCACTATTAAATTGGAAATAACTGATGAGCACAAATGTGCATAGAGGGAAGTAAATCTCAATGGAAATCAAGCAAGGGAGGGGAGAGAAGAGGATGGGTGAAAACCTACCTATTGGGTGCAATGAACACTATCTGGGTGATGAGCACACTTAAAGCCCTGACTCAAGCATAACAAAAGTGATTCATGTAACCAAAAATATTTGGACCCCCATAATAGTTTGAAATAAATAAAATAAGTATAATAAAATGGAACCGTTGAAGGAAAAGCAAAACAAAAAGTAGTGATTCTTTCATTCTTTTTTTAG
>RJWJ010044614.1:0-12084 GCA_004363605.1 Indri indri | reverse complement strand
AGTGCTTATCTATGGAATAATAGAATCATGGAGATCCAAAGATTAATGGAAATCAAAATATATGAGTGTGCATAACTTGCTTACATAAATTATATTTCAAATAAATTATAATTCAATAAATTATTATTCAAGTATGAAGAATATTTTTAGGAATGTTATTTTCCAAGCACAGGTTCCAGAAACAGTAAACTGACCTCTTCATAAGGCAGGCTATTCCATTAGTGAGTAGCTCTAATTACTAGAAAAATTATACCAAGCCATGAGCTACTTTCATTTATATGAGTTCTATATTCTAAATGATACAAAGTAATCTAATCTCATTTGCAGAGCCCTTTAAATATTTGAAGACACCTTTATAAAATGTAAAATCTAGAAAAGCCATGTTCCTGCAGAAGTGAAGAGTCAGGTTTCATGCATTGCTCAAGAGGTCTGTGGAGAGCTACCCAACTTCTCAAAAGGTAATCTGGCAATATACATTGAAATACAAAATACATGTAACCTTTGACCCAGCTATCCAAGTTTTGGGAATCTATATCACAGAAATAAAATCATTGGTATGTTTGAATGTGCATTAATGCATGTATGTAAATGGTAAAAAATATTGGAAACAACTTGAATAACTATAAAAGAATATGTATTTATTCTATAACATTCTATTGAACATAAAGCAAATACTTAAGAAAATTAGATCTAAAGGTATTGATCTAGTCCAAGAGGGCTGCCCTTGGTATATTTTTATGTGAGGAAAGCACAAAAGCACAACCATGTATATTATAAGGTCCCACTTCTTAAAACTAACAAACGACAAACCAAATATATATTTGGGGATAAATATTTGTAATAGCATTAAAAAAGAATGGAAGAAAATATTCCACACTGTTAAATATATTTTTAAAATATGCATCTCTTTTGTTTGAATAAGTGCTTCTTTTAAAATTAAATTTTCTAATACCTAAAAATGTAAAGCATTTTCGAAGTAAGTTAAAATTTTTAATTAAAGTAAAAATTTAAAACTAAATTCAAGCTATGCTGTTTTATAACCACATGAAATTGTAGCTGCTCCTAAAATTTCTTCTGGTTTGGAAATTGTATGCTCATTTTCCCAGTCACAGTGACAAACTTATGCTTAAGGGACCCTTGGTTTTCATGCATGAATCATTAAGGATCTTGTTAATAGTTATTCAACTTTAATAAAGTTATAACAATAAAGTATCTGTCATTATTCAAGTACACACTTTTATATTTGGGTTGAAATTGGGAATACATCCAAGTAAATGTTGTCAAGAGTTGTATTTGCAAGCAAAGTTATAGTCTCCCAATTCTTCTATTTTCTATGCTAACCATCCCCCAGATCTTTCAACCGAATGATAATATTCTCACATCCTGTACACCATTTTGATTGTCATTCTCTGGTTCTATTTTGAGATAGGTTATTCTGCTTTGGAAACATTTATACATCTCTTTCTTAAAATATCCCAATATTGCAATTGATTTTTAGAAGTCTTATCTTAATAGAGATTTAAAATTGTGACAAAAGTGTGTTGTGTTGTATTTGTGATTGGGTCCTTTATTACCTATCTTGTACTTGAACACCTTATTTTTTTCAGACTAAATGCAGGACTTTGCCATTATCCATTTTCAATTTGATTATGTTCACCATGTTAGAATAAAAAACTATATCGTACATACAGTATGGTTACAACTAGGTGAAAAATACATCTACTTATTAGAATAATTCATGCTCATAGTGGTACAATAGTCAAGAGGCTGAAGCAATCCAAATATCCATCAGTGGATGAATGGATAAGCAAAATGTGGTATGTACATAAAGTGGAATATTCTCGAACCTTAAATAGAGAGGAAGTTCCACCACATGGTGCCACACGGATGGACCTTGAAGACATTATAGCAAGTGCATTAAGCCAGCCACAAAAAGACAAACACTGTCTGGTTCCACTTACACAGGGCATCTAAAGTAGTCAAATTCCCAGAAACAGAAAGCAGAGCGGTGGTCACCGGGGGCTGACGAAAGGGAAAAGTGGGAGTTATTTAATGGGTACGAAGTGTCAGTTTTGCAAGATGAACAGGTTCTGGAGATCTGTTTCATAACAATCTGAATATACTTTACATCGCTGAGCTATACACTCGCACACAGTTAAGATGATAAATTCTGTGTTATGTGGTATTTACTACAATGAAAAAAAAGAATAGAAAGAGCAACGTTTATTGATATTAGATGTGTGGGAAGGAGGGCTGGGGAAGTACATGATAACCCACAGCATTCTGACCTGGGCAACTTGGTGGATGGTAATTGCATCCATGGGAAAGTAAATATATACGAGGGGCAGCGATTTGAGATGAAGGTTATGATAGACACCGTGGTCCTTTGCACCATCTCTTCTCTGTCCCAGTGATTTCATGCAAGTTGCTGGCGTCCCATCTCCAGGGGAACAGTTCCTCTGTTGCTTGTCTACCCCAAGGCTTTCTCCTACACCATGGGTGTCTCAAACCAGCACCCAGATGCAGCCAGAAAGTGGGAAGAAGGGAAATTAACCGACCGTTGCTCCACTTCCCTGCCCTGCTGCGAGACAATTTTGAGACAGTTTCTACGGGGTTCACAGTGGGTCTGAGCCCCAGTTGCTAATGCTGGTAACCAGTTCAATAATGAAGCCCTCCCTTTGACCGTATTTCTTCCTATTTCTGGTTTCATTCTCCCAACTCCCTTTTTTCTGATTATTAGAGACGTCTTCCAAATAAACTATCTACACCCAATCTTTGTCTCAGGCTCTGATCAAAAATAAGGCAAAGATAATGGATGATATCTATGACGTGTAAAGTTTTAGGAGTGTTTGGGAGATTTAGTTGAAGATGTTCATTAGAAAATTAGAAATTAATTAGTGTTGCCTTAAAAGTCACGGCCTTTTTCATTTCTTAATCCTTCCTGCTTTTCGTCTTCTAAAACTGTTCTTTCTGTCAGTCATTAACATTTGTCATTGTTACTGTGTCCCTTCTCCTGTTTTATTGATTTTTTAAGAAGGTCCGAGATCTTAAGAAAGTTCACTGAACAGAAAGTTTGTTAAAATGCCTCCCCTTTTTCTTCCTCTAACGAATCATTTCTGACTGTATACAGCTCTCCCCAGTTTCAGGTGACAGAGCCATATCTAATTATTTTCTCAACCTAATTGTTCTGAATAATGGTATGTTTCCTACTTTCTCTGCATCTTTATTTCATCAAATGCAAAATAGTATCCTTTAAATAGAATGTGAGAGAACATAATAAAAAAATACTTGACTCTGCTGGTCTTGTCAGTCTAAGGGAGATTTACCCTTGTAACAAAGATGTGGGCTTTCTTTTTTTTTTTTTTAAATACCTCTAGGAACCCATTCTGTCCATGTGTCATATCTTATTTGGTGCACAGTGTCAGAAATGTGGTTGAAATATGGAGAAATCCTGGATCTTTGGCACTTTTCCAAAGGCTAAAGGAAATCTTTGCATAAATGAAAGCTGTTTGTGTCCTGGGAGGAGTAAAACTGTTCTGCCTGAATCAAAATTGTTGTTTCAAAGAGAACAAAAATGAAAAGTTTGGAAGATGAAATAGTGATTAATCCACTCTTGTAAGTTAAGAGTCCTCTTCCTTTGTCGTGGTAAGAGATGCTGTGATCATGTTTCCTTGTACTAATCCTTCTGCAAGCACAATGATCTGTCTCTCCTGGGGTATCCTTTCCCCCCTAAGCTTTGTTTCTCCCAGTTTTATATCTACTCTCTATTATATTTTTCAGAAATAACTTTCCATGAATTTTATCCTCTTCATAAAGTTTAGAGGACTTACTAAGTTTAAAGGGGATCATTAGAAATTGGATATTTAAAAGATATTAATTCAAGGATTTTCACAATTTTAAATAAAAAAGGTCCATGCCGTTTAAGTGATAACATCCAAAGCCACATGCCAATAACCAGAATCACCAGAACTAAAACGTACTCTTTCTGTCACTGACTGCAGTTTAACTGAAACAGGCTGTAATATAGCCTGAGACGGAGAGTAGACGTAAGTGAATTTCTTTCTTTGTGGTCCTATATAGATGACATCTGCCTAGTTTTTAAAAGTACTTTAGTGATCATCTAATAACTTTAACAGATTTTGCATTTAGCAGATGAGGAAAGGCTGATACATGGAGAAGGTCAGTAACTTGCCCAACCACGCGGTTAATCAATGGCAGAGCCAGAACAAGAATTGATTCACTCATTCATTTGTTCACTCCTACAATAAATATTTTCTGAGTGTATTTTCCAGCGAATGCATCATGTTAGGTGATGGGGATTCAATTCAACAGTGACTGAGAGAGAGTCCCCAGTTGCATGGCCATGGCTGGGGCTGTTATCTACCCAGCGATGACGTAAACAAGAGAGCTTGGGAGCGTTAATTGTGGAGTAGCGAGAATCCCTAGTTGCTAGAGTCTTGAATGCTGGCCTGTTCCCCTAGCCCAGAAATATGTAAAAGGCAGTAGGCTTATGGCTTCTTGTACCTCTCACTTGGTTAGTTCTCTCGAGTACTGACTAAGCCAAAATAGTCTGCACACTCCAGCATGAGGAACTAGGAAGAAAAGAGCAGTCATTTCCTTGCAGACTCTTACAATGCATCCATTTCCCTCTACCTGTTTGCTGCTTCCACAGTAAAGGAAAGTGCAAGAAACCTTTGCTAGAGTCCGATTTGCCTTTTTTTTTTTTTTTTTTGCCAGTTTTCATCACAGACTAACCTTGGTGGCCCAAGCCCAGCCCAGCTTACAGTTTATTGTCCAGTGAAAGCTACTGAAAAGGGCAGCTAACTGTAGAGTCTCACTCCAAGAAGAGTGAAACCCAAGGCAGGCGTTACGTCATTTGTTACTTGGGAAACAGGTTCATACCAAAAAGGTTCCACATTTAACTTGATTGATGTACTTTACAAATCATACTGTTGATTTTCAGTTGTACACACTGACCCTTATTTCACACAGCTTTTATCTAATTATTAGAGGAGGGTCGGGTGCCATAAATAAAAATTTGATGAGAAGAATTAGGCTATTTTAACCTAGTGCTTAAAAAAATCATTAAAACAAATGCTGTTCTTTAGACAGACTAGCAGAACCAATCACACACTCAACTCCTCTTTTAGCTTAGACAACGTGGGAGACAGACAAATTATCCAATAAAAAGCTATATAGATAAAATTGTAGGATCATAAGAATACTTTAAAAAGAATGAAATATTTTGAAAATGTATCATGGGGGGAACTAATCTAGATTTGGGGCAGGGGATGAGTCAGGGGAGGCTCTTGTGAGAAAGCAGCTTTTAAGCTGAGATATTAGAAAAATAAATAAAGAAAAGAAATTACTCAAGGAAAATTGTGGGAAGTGGAGCGTTCACTGCAGAAGACAGAAATGCATCTTAGAAGACAGAGGTACCTTCCCTCTACTATTTCCCACCATTCTTCATGTTTTCCACTTGCAGAATGAGTCAGGTACACTTTGTCATTTAAACTGCAGCACGTATTTCTTGGGGCCAATTAGAACCAAATTAAGACCTTGATTGTGGTGATAGCGACATGCTTAAGCATTTGCCAAAACTCAGATCGGTACCCCCAAAAGAATGAGTTTTGCTGTATGTAAATTTTTAAAAAGTAATAAAAGCAAAATAAAATACAAGTCAACTATAGACCATTGACTATTGTGGTCCAGTCGCTCTTTCAGTTTCTTGTTGAAAAGCAACAGGTAAGATACAAGCGTGCACAGGATTATGTATCTTCCTGGAAACTCTAATCTTCTCCTTGCAAATGAAATGTTTGCATTTGTGTTTATTTGTCTGATTTTTTTTTTTTTTTTTTTTTTTTGCTTTTCTAACACAAGAGGGACCTTTAATATGGCTTTAATATGTAGACAGGCTAGGGAAATCCCCAGAAGGAAAATATGCACTGTAACATGCTGATTTGACAAATGGCGTATCATTGTAAGGCTTTACTCTGGCACAAACTGACAGACACCTTTGTCACCTAGAAGAGACATGGCTTCGATTCTTGCTAGACTGCATAACACAGGTACCAGAAAGACATCACTCCAGTAATGAGCAGACATGAGCGATCATTATTTCACAGCCTATAAAACCTGTGTGCCCAATTCACAATTGCAAAGATGTGGAAACAACCCAATGGGAGACCCGTGATTGCAGCCCCATGCACGGGAGACGTGGAGGCAGGTGCGGCGGAGGTGCTAAGGAGTGTTTGCAGTCCGGATATATTTGGAAGATAAAGCCAAAAGGGGTTCCTTACAGGGAGTGCAGGAAAGAGAAAAATGAAGGATGAATCTAAAAATTAAAAGTTCTCTTAATGACTTCTCCTGCCTACAATTTTTTTCATCCACCCCATTTTCCATTGGTATTTAATGCCAAGAGACCCCACAAAGAGTAGGAAAAATCGTGATGCAAGGAAAGGAGCGTAGTTTAATGAGAGACAGCGGGTCAGAGGAGAAAGCAGCATCCATCTGGAGGGAGAATTCGGGCTGGCAGCCCCTCCCGCGGAACGTCGTGGAGAACAGTTCCAGCTGGAGAGAGACGCGGATGGGAAGGCTCGAGTGCCCGATCTTTGCAACACCCAGCTCTGATGGCAATCCTTCACGGGGGGAGGCCGGCTCAGGAAATTTCCCTGAGCCAGTATGGATGTCTATGCATCTTGAGCATGAGCTACAAAAGGTCAGGGCATCTGAAGATAAATATTGATGCTAAAATCTATCTTTGAAGAAATGTGACCTTTGATTTCCTCCCTCTCTCCTTCCCAAGCCTTTTTCCCATTTTGTTCTCCTCCTTCTCAGTGTGTAGCTATACCGTATCTAAATATCTAAACTGTCAAGGGGAAACTGATTACTTCAGGAATTGAAGACTGGATCCACCTTTTCTATACACACAACCAGCCCAGTGCCACCCACGCGCTCCACAGGGTCGCTTTTTCATATCGTATGAAATTATCACGTGGGAATCATCTTCTTTGTCAATATTTCTTTGCTTCCTCTCCCTTTTCTTCTCACTTCCCCTCCTGCACTCTGACCAAGCTGAATATTCACCTATAAAAGCCATTTAGAGTTTGAGGTCGCAAAGCACTGGTGTCTGTTAAACTACAGTCTCTTTTAAAAAGGAATTTTCCTCAAACCTGACCACATTTGCTCACTCATGGACAGATGTTGTGGCCCCGGGCTGCGTTTCTTGGAGTAGGCAGACGAAGGGGAAAAGTCAATAAGCTGCCGTTTGGCCCTCCTGGGCTCCAAGCAGGTGCTTGTTCCTCTCTTCTAACAACAGCAAAGGTTCCCAAGACCCCCATGACAGCCCCTAAGTCAGTATTTACCGACTCCACCGACAGGTGTTTCCCCGCATAACCAGACAACAGGTGTTTGCCTGGCGCAGCCTGCCAAAAGCCAGGGACCCAGGGTAGAACACAAAGCCCGTTTGCGAAAATGATTACTGTAATTAAGAGCCACGGGTAACGCAGATGAGGACAACCCAGGTCCACTGGAACACTCACACTCCCCCAAATCCTCAGCTCTCTTGAAAGAAGAAAGGACAGACAACAAGTCTCCCAGAATTACAATGCTCTTTTAAATGCTAAAGTTGCTACTTCCTTGGGAGAGAAAATTAAACATTATTAAGCCATCTTTTGAAGCCATTCCTTATAAAGATCCTCATTTAGGATTTACGTTATTGTGCATTTGGGGGATTACAGGGCAGTGTGTGCCGAAAGGAGATTCCCTTTGAGAAGCTATGATTTACTTGAGAGCAGATAGACCCATAAGAAAAGTGAAACAGCTAAGTGGTAATCGCGTCACAATCCCTTTCATGGTGACCCTCCTTACAACACGAGTTCCACTGTGTTCCCCTCTGGCCCCATCAGGAAATTGCCTCATTTACAACCCAGAAAAGTCTGGATTGTAATGTGCTGTGTACGCTTCAACCCTCCCTTAAGCATCATACAGGAGCTTCAAAGATAGGAGAGACAGCAGGGTGATTTGCATGAGGTAAATTCTTCTTTTTTTAAAAAAAAATCTGTGAGCATAGACTAGTCATTTTCTTTTTGGAAGGTAAGCTAGAATCTTCTTGTATTGCTCTGATCTGAGCCAGCTACTGGAATGAAAAACAAATGGGCCGAGGGTGTGGAGACAATAGATGTATCAGAAGTGTCATGGAATTTATCAACATCATTTCCGTATTACAAATATGTGATTACACCATTCCAAATAAGCTACATACGTGGGGGCCTGCAGCTCCATTTTTAACCTTATTTTGTGTATGTTTGCATGGAGCAGGAGTAGAGGCGTGTGGGGAGTTTAATTTTAGTTGTTATATACTATGATTACCAAATGCTTTTATACTGTGATTACAGAATAAATGCTCCAGGATTTTTGAGCTAGCTAATTTGCATCTTGAAAAAATTCTGCAGAAAAGATTGGAAGCAACCGAAAAGGCTGTTCACAAATATTTCCCTTTCTGGAGGCCACAGAAAGGGAATACTTTTCTTTCTTTATTTTTTTCTTAACAGATTTTGGTTAAGCCAAAATCACTTTTTTTTCCTTTTTTTGAGGAGAAGGAAAAAGGAGTTCGTTAATTTGCTGGCAAAAATTTCAAAATCACTTTTTTGACTTAGAAATTGCCTGATTTTAGAAAAAGTATGCATGGAATATTTCTCTAGAGTGTGATGCCTAAACTTTTCTTGGTGGGGCGAGAAACTAAACCAAAGCAAAATATCCACTTGCTATTGTTGAAGATATCTTTGAAATTTGGTGCACTTTTTTGTCACCCTCCCCCTTCAACACTAGAGAAAAATAAGCACCTTATTACGAAAAAACATAAAACACAGTCTGTGCATGCTGGCTCTCAGATTTAGACTGAGACGTCGGCCTTGATCAAATTACTTTCTGAACAAACGGCCTTTGAATGGGTTGGTGAAAGGATAGAGCATGTATCACAGTTACAGCAGGTTCCTAACTGTTTTCTTGCTGGTACCAGGCTTGGTCTTCTGGTCCATTTGGCACAAGAATGTCCTAGAAGAGGACACTATGCTTCCTTTCTACCTGTCTCTCACCCCCATTTTTCTTGAGTAAGTGCCCGTTTGCTTATGGCCTGTCTCTGGATACAAACATACATCCAGAATGCTAGAGCTATTGGAATAGCAGCTATACTAATTTCCATTTTTTTCACAGATGAGAAAAGTCTCAGATTTCCTACCTGATGTACTTCTTTTGAGGAATTAAGACTACAAGTGCTGCACCCCTTGGCATAGGCCTAGAATGCTCTTTGACGTGATCAGATACAGACCGTGCCAGCAACAAAACCCATTGCAAACGGCAGAGCTATTCTACTTTGAAGGGATGGTGGCGTGATCGTAAATCATGACTTTGGCACACGTGTGTAACAAGCACAGGGAATTGCATCCTCCATCTCCCACGGCGGGTCGCAGACGGGCTAAGAGGCTTCTGGTACTTGAAGAGCAGTTATTTCCCTGCGCCTGGCCGTTGCATGCTGGAGTAACTGGGGGTCTGCAGTGCTTTGGGACTCAGTGCATGGATGTACCATAAGTTAAACAAAAAGAGTCACCAGGTGAATTGCAAAGCACAGGAGGTTGGGCTTTATGAGAAAACCTGACTGATTTCATTGAGTCAATTTAGGTCACAAAAGATTTCTTTTTAGCAGCAAATACTGCTTTACTTCCCTACTCCACAGGTGTGGAGCTCAGCTACAGGTGGCCATTTCCAAACACAGCCCTCCTCAGAGGACAGTGATAGACCCTGGAGAAAGCGGAAGAGGTCTAACCTGAGGACCTGCAGGGTTTCTAATCACGCCATCGTCACCCTGCATACACTCCTGTGTCCCTCCTCATCTTTGTTCCTTCCCACACGGCCGGCCCTTCCCACCCTCCTTAGCCTGCCCGGTGCTTCTTTAGCAACTATTTGTTGGTGCACCTTGGCTGGGAAGAAGCCAGGCCTGGGAGAAACAGAGGGTCCTGGCAAAAACACGGGCTGAGAACCCCTACCAGGTCAGCGCCCGAGTGCTCCACGCACCGGGGCTCTGTCTTGGTCTGCTCAGGCCGCTACGACAGGAACACCGTAGACCGGGTAGATGAAACAACAAACATGGATTTCTTACCGTTCTGGAGTCTAGGAAATCCGAGATCAGTGTGTCAGCGCAGAGAGACTGCTTCCTGGTTTCCTCGCTGGGGGGAGGGTTGTGAGAGGAAGCAAGCTCGCTCCCGTCTCTTCCTATAAGTGTACTAACTCCATCATGAGGACCCCACCCTCACGACCTAATCACCTCCCAAAGCCCCATCTACGAATATCATCGCACTGGGAATTAGGGTTTCAACATATGGATAATTGGGGGGGAAGCCAGTCAGTCTACAGCAGTCTGCATGAAAAATTGTATGAGATTAGAGGTCAGGTCTTCAGGGACCTGGTTAGCAAAAAGTGGTCCTGCTATCTGGATATAGCCTCCAAGCGTGCGGAAGGGCAGTAGGAACGGAGAAGGAAGACCACAGAGTCCTTCAAAGCAGCTCTCCCAGGAACAGTCTGGAAATCTCTGGGCTTTTATCTGCTTGAATCAAAATACAGCCTTGCCTTCCAATGATACCACAGTGCTTGCACCTGCAGCAGCGGAGATTTGGTACAGCTGAGGCTTTTGGAACAGAAGCCTGTACGAGGCCCACCTGACACAATGGCGGCCTGGTTTGCAGGCGGGAGCCTCCCAGAAGTGTCCCCTGTCCCACTAGCTACCTCTCGCCCTTCCTTCCATGCCAGCAGGAGGCACTGCCAGACTCACAGGCTCCCGCCTTGCCATCAGAGGCCCAGCCCCAAGGAGGCCCAGCCTTGGCTGACACCCAGAGGAAAGTTGTAATATAGCGAGTTTGTCCCTTGGGTGGAGGGAGTCTTGGGCACTGACTTCTTCGCCCTGACTGCTCTCTCCTTAGGCTTTTGGGTTCCAGCCTGAGGATGCGAGTAATGGTATAATATCTCCTGCGAATTGATTTCTGTCCACAGTAACCAGATGTAAGTCAGGGAAATGCATGGTCAGGATTCCACACAGATGCAGGGGAGGCCCCGAAAGGAAACTCGGGCGCTGAGGTCTAGGCAAGGTGAGCCTCAGGTGCTGGGGCTACAGAACCACGAGGCCCAGGGCAGGAGGAGCTGTCAGAGGTGACCCAGGAGTGGGGGCTGTGGAGTGTAAGCAGGAGGGGTGGGGATTGAGCTGACGCACTCATAGGCCCTGGATGGCTGGTGGAACCTATTAACCTGTTGGGTAGTTACTCAGCCCCCCGTCAGGTGGCCAGGAGTGGAAACTAGTCTTGGAGGATGGTTTGCTTTACCGCTGCAGGTAGCCAGCTGCATACACCTTCGCCCGACCTTGCTGCCCAGGCTGGGAGAACGCAGGAAACAGGGAACCGAGCTGAGGGACGCCCTGTGGGTGTGAATTTGCGCACACCTGGGCCCGGTGACCAGGTTCTGCAGGGCTGTAAGCAGACAGCTAGGACGTCCCCAGAGGGGGGCTTTGGTGATCCGCTTTCAGAAAGTTGCTGGAGAAAGTGTGGCACTGGCTTGGTGGATCGGAGTAGAGCCCGGGGTGGCCCAGACAGTGAAATGAGATTTTTTTTTTCTGACTGTAGATTTGCTGGGAACACAGGCTCGACGGAGACCGGCTGCTCCGCGCGGGAGGCAGGACGCGGGCCGGGGGCGCCGGGCGACTGGTGCCCCCGCGGGGTGGCTGCGGGGCGAGGGGGGCGCTCAGCTCGCACGCGTTGTCTTCTCAGTTCCACTGTTCAGCTTTTGCAGCCTTTTTATGCCCCAAATACGTGTTCAAGCCTCTTGTTATGTATTTTAAAAGTTCAGCGACATCCACTTACACGTCCATGCGCACCAATGCGGATTTGGTTTTAAGCGCGCGTGTACACATTAAACCGCATTCCCCCCTCCCCCCCGCCCCCAGCCCTGGAACGGGAGAGAGTTGAGCGTTGAGTTCTGCTTTGCTAACCCCAGTCACTGCGCACAACAGCTGGCCACTCGTCTCGGTTTAGTAAGCCCCTG
>RJWJ010044613.1:0-12073 GCA_004363605.1 Indri indri | reverse complement strand
TATTCTTAAAACTATAAAACATGTTGAAAGAAATTAAAGTCCAAAATAAGTGAAAAAGCTTCCCATGTTCATGGATTGGAAGGCACATCTACAGAGCCAGAAAGTCTATTAATTGTTGTCTAGGATTGGGGGGCGGGGGCTGAAGGATGACGGCTAAGAGATTTCTTTTTGGAGTAATGAACATGTTCTAAAATTGATTATGAAATGTAAATATACTAAAAGCTGTTGAATTGTATACTTTAAAGGGGTGAATTATACAGTACATGAGTCATATCTCAAAAAAAGAATAAACAAAAAAGTCACTTGAAATTTGTTTCATGTGCATTGTCCATATTGTGATCTAGTTTTCTATTTAGATTTTTGTTTTATCTTTCTCCTTGATTTGCAGGAACTCCTTACAATATTAGTTTGGCATCATATGTGTAGCAAAATTTTTACATAATTTTTCATTGGATTATTGCTTATTGTATTTTTTTTCTGCAATGGTTTCAAAATTTTATATGAGCAAATTTGTCACTATTTTCTTGTATTGCTTCTTAATTTTTTTTTTTTTTTTTTGAGACAAAGTCTCACTCTCTTGCCCGGGCTAGAGTGCCGTGGCGTCATCCTAGCTCACAGCAACCTCAAACTTCTGGGCTCAAGTGATCCTCCTGCCTCAGCCTCCCAGGTAGCTGGGACTACAGGCACGCACCACCATGCCCGCCTAATTTTTTTTTTTTTTCTATTTTTAGTTGTTTGGTCAATTTCTTTCTAATTTTTTTTTTAGTAGAGACGGGGTCTCGCTCTTGCTCAGGCTGGTTTCGAACTCCTGAGCTCAAATGATCCACCCGCCTCGGCCTCCCAGAGTGCTAGGATTACAGGTTGAGCCACCGTGCCTGGCCTGCTTCTTAATTTTTTACTCTGTTTAGGAAGGTCATCCCTATACTGAGATAATGCATTTTTTCCCTCTCATGTTCAGAAACATTTTTTGTTGCTTAAAAACTTAAAATTATAGAATATAACTTTTAAGTATTGGAAAAGATTAATTTTTACTTTGTCTTTTTAGCATTTTCACAGGTTTTTAATGTATCTTCTCAAATATTCAAAATCTTCCACTTTCATTCTCTATGAAGTTTAAATATTAATCTATATAGTCAGTCCACAGATGACTTCCTGAAAACACAAAACAAGTTTTCCAAAGTGTTACTAGTTCTATAGGTGCATCTGTGTTTGAGAATGTCTGTTTCTCTCTGTGTGTCTGTGTGCGTGTGTGCCTGTTTGTGGGCGCTTGCATACTTGCTTAGGAGGTTATGGTACAAAGACCAACCCTGGCCAGATTTGCCCTAAGAGCATAAAAGTATAAGTGCTCACTTCTGTGGTATGAAAACTAGAAATATCAGCCTGTTACAGAATAGATTAAATCTGTGAAGCCACGGTGCTTTCAAACAATGACCCTGGGGGGTAGTTATTTTCACAGCTTTCTTCCAAGGCTGGGTCATCTCCTAACTTTAGTAAGTACGGGCATGATAAGCATCCGGCCTCAGGGGAGTGCTAGGCCTGGGGCACAGGCAGCAGAGCCTTGGCATTCCAGCAGATAGTACACATCCTGGATAGTACTTAGAGAGTTGCAGCCAGGGCAGGACTGAACTGACACCATCTGAGACTCAGCCAAGACACTAACTCCCAGACAATGGCAGCCAAAGGCCAGAGAGGCCTCCCACCAGGAATGATCACTCTCAAGCCCTGACCCAAAGCCCTCTACCTTTCATAGTATCACAAATCTTCTCCTGCTAGGAGAGGATGGCTTCTTTATCACAGGAGGGCAGAGCTAGTCTCATCTATTCTTTCCAATCCCCAAAATAAATATATCTGCAGGGATCCGGTATTTGAGTCTCGAACAGACATTGTAGACTTCAAAACATTGTTGTCTCAAACCAAAATCTCTGCCTTGAAATCTCAGAGGCCTATTTTATGAACCAAAAGCCAAGAATTTTGTCTGTAATCTTCAGTCTTCTGATCAACCCTCCTTCGAGGGAGGAGCGTTGGAATGTTGTACGTAGATGAATTCCAAATGTGTTTGACCTGGCACTTAAAAACCTATTGAGCATGCATCCCCATATGTGAATGTACTTCTAATGTGTGTGGTGGAGGTGGGGGTAATTAATGTTAATCCATACATGAAAAAACGGCAAAGCTTAGTTGGTTTTCTTTGCCTTAGACGTCAGTTAAATTGAATATGTCAACATTCTTTTCCCTCAAATCACACAATTTAGAAGTCACTGCTGTAGACGTGTGAGTTGGGAAGTGGGAGTTCCTGCCCAGGAACTAGGAGATCTGGGGATTAGCATGGTAACATCAATGGATACTTCACAGATGCTTCACAGCCAGGCACAGAGGGAGCCACCTGGCTAGAGTGCCTGTGGAGACCTTGTGCTAATGATTAAGCTGCGTCCATGGCAGGAGGAGCCTTAGACAAAGAATTTGTCAATCTCCTGAGCAATGGATTCTGATTCTCAAGGACAAATGTCACTGACCCCTGGAAGTTCTTCTTGGAGCAGTAAAAGGCAAATCACTGCACAATGACCCTTACTCACCTCCTGTACTCCAGGGAATCAGCCCATTCCACAGTGGGAGGAGGTTGTTCTGGGTCCCTACCCCCACCGCTGCAAAGGAACAACTTGACTTGCTGAGCTTTGGAGACATCCTGGGGAGGAAAGGAGGGACAATGGAATTTGTTTTGTTTGTTACACAGGTGATACACAATTGTTGTAAAAGATACAAATGATACCAGAAATACAAAAAATCAGTTCCCTCTGCCCCTTCCCTGTTTATAGACAGCGGCTGTTGACCTACAGAGTACTTCTTCTGATGGGAAAGTTTGTTCATTTCAAAGTCCATTTTTGGACGTCCTTGAGAGAAGCTCTTTCTACATACTCAGGCTACTCTGTGGGGGCAGACTTTGTTTTTGAAATCAATATTTGCTTTATCCAAGTTATAAATTTAAAATGATAGAATTCAAAAATGTAAAATCCCACTTTCAGAAAGGCTGAAAAAAAGAAAAAGAATGTAAAATCCTAGTTCTTCTTTAAGTTAAACTTATAATTGTTATTATTCTATTTGTGTAACTAGTGAGTCTTTTAAATAAATTTTAAGGAGGGACTTTTACAACTTAAGTGCCCTTAAACATTTTATAATATATTTGATTTCCTCTGCAAGAACCTTCCTTTGTTTGATTAGCAAACAAAATTTTCCCAGGGAGTCAGCAATCTTTACAAATTAACAATTTGTAAATTCTTTTGAATGGTCTGACAGTGTTTACAAAGAGTAAAATTTCCTTTAAAATAAAAATGTCTAATCAGCTATTTAATGGCACAATATAAACTGAAATCATAAGACTATGGAGCCCAAAATCTCTTAAATTTTAAAATTACTTGAAATATCAAGTGTAGATGGGCTATTCTTTAATAGGAAAATGTTAATACTATGTGTTTGATGTACTTAATCAGGACTACACTTATTTTTAAATCTTCTTGGATTAAAACATATTTGCACAACAAAGACACAATCATGTGATCACACATGAATGTTTCAGGGAGGGGGCCTTCCCATGGGACATATTGGTAGGCCAGGGGGGTCTTTCAGTCCATGCTCTGATGCCTCACGTTACATATTACCTAATTCTCACCTCTGAGGATTCCGTTGCATTCCGTTGCCTCCCATTTAAGATAGTAACTAACCTCCTTACGTTGAGAATTTTTGTCTTTCTTTTTTTTGGCTCTTAAGATATTCGAACAACTTTTCTTGGGTTCGGCAGTTCCCTGAGCTTCTGTCTGACTCTACAGGGACAAATTCAAAGGTCCTCCGAGCAGGAATCTCTTCAATACAGTTTGGGGAGACACACACACACACGCACGCGCGCGCGCACACACACACACACACACATATGCAGAGTGAGGGGAAAAGGTAACATCCTTCTTACCTGCTAGATCAGAAAAATTGACTTGGCAGTCAGGGAGTGGTTCTTATCCCTTTTGCATCCCGGTTTGTCCCTCACAGGAGCCCGTCTGTGAGTTGGGTCCAGGATGAGGATGGAGGAGAGAGAAGCATTCCTTTGACCCCAAGCTCCTCCCTTTGACATCCTTGTCTGCATCCTT
Organism: Indri indri; assembly: GCA_004363605.1. Classification (NCBI taxonomy): domain Eukaryota; kingdom Metazoa; phylum Chordata; class Mammalia; order Primates; family Indriidae; genus Indri; species Indri indri. Next base: position 7,940 of record RJWJ010044613.1, on the reverse strand, counting down.
TGCTTTCTGGCTGCATGGAAGTTTTCTTTTCATCACCCGTGTTGAGCAATTTCATTGTGATGTGCCTTGGTGTGATTTTCTTCCTGTGCTTTCTGCTTGGGGTTGTTGGGGTTTGCTGTTGTTTGTTAGTTTGAGCTGTGGGTTTATAGATTTCATCAAACTTGAAACATTCTGGCCATTATTTCTTCAAATATTTTTTTGTCTTTCCTCTTTCCACCTATCCTACACAGCCACTGATTCATTTTTATGCTTATTTTTCTGAGTCTTTGTCTCTGTGTTTCATTCTGGATGATTTCTATTGCTTAATCTTCAAGTCCACTAGTCTTTTCTTCTGCATTGTCTAAGATGGTGTTAATCCTATCCAGTGCATTTTTTATCTCAGACATTGTATTCTTCATTTCTTAAAGTTCCTTTTGGGTCTTTTTTGTATGTTCCATATCTCTTTTTATGTATGTATGTGTGCTTCTCTCTGACTTCTTGAACATTAGGAGAATATTTCTAACATCCAAGGATGTTTTAACATCATTGTCTGTTGATTCTAACATCTCTTTCATTTCTGGATCTGTCTCTATTGATAATTTTTCCTATTAGTCATGAGGTATATTTTCCTACTTCATTGCATATTTATAGTTTATAAATTTTAGTTTTAGTTTTTAAAGACAGACTGCCACACACAGTGCCTTATTTGGATGTGTCTGGAGTCTCATTTTCTTCTACAAATGGGCCCTGACAGCTTGTTTGAAGGTCCTACAAAGGGAGCTTAGTTACTTATACACCCCTGACCAAAGAACCATCCTCCTCTAGCCGGGAAGGTTGTCCTTTTGATCAACTGAGCATGCAACTCTGGGAGGGACATGCACGGAGCTGTGGGGAGGAAGGAAGGGAACACCTGCCGAGGCAGCCAGATCAGCCAATCCACCCTGGCCATCAGCGGGGTGACAGATGTAGCCAGACTGCCCTCAAGCTTGCATATTTGGTAACATCTGGACATGGTGGTATATTAGTCAGCTTGGGCTATCATTAAAAAAATGCCACAGCCTAGGTGGCTTAACCAATAGAAATTTATTTTCTCACAGTTCTGGAGGGTAGAAGTCCAAGATGTAGACGCTGACAGGTTTATTTTCTTGTCAGGCCTCTCTTCCTGGCTTGCGGATGAGTGCTTTCTCACTGTGTCCTTGTCTCACTGTCTTTCTCTGTGCACACACATCCCTAATGTCTCTTTGTGAGTCCAAATCTCCTTTTTTACAAGGCCACCAATCACATTGGATTAGGACCCACCCTGAGGCCTTGTTCTAACTTGATCATCTCTTAAAAGTCCCTGTCTCCAAATCCAGTCACATTCTGAGTTACTGGAGGTTAGGACTTCAACATGTGAATGGGGCAAAGGGACACTCAGCCCATAACATGGTCCACCCAAGTTGACACATAAAATTAATCATCACAGTGTCTTTTCATGTGCTGTTTGCCATCGGTGGTGAAATATCTCTTGAAGACTTTTATTCATTTTATAATTGGATTGTTTGGTTTTTTTATTGTTGAGTTTTGAGAGTTCTTTATGTATCTATGTACTAGTCTTTTGTTAAATATCTGGCTTGCAAATATTTTCTCCCACTCTGTAGTGTGTCTTTTCATCCTCTTAATAGGATCTTTCACGAATGAAAAGTGTTTAATTTTGATGAGGTCTAACTGTATGGATTGATTTGTGTCCCTCCAAAATATTAATATATGTTGAAATCCTAACCCCTGACGCCTATGAATATGACCTTATTTGGAAATAGGGTCTTTGCAGATATAATCAAGTTAAGATAAGGTTGTACATATCTGATGACTGGTGTCTCCTGAGGAAGAGAGAGATTCAGAGACACACACAGGGAGAACACCATGTGAAGACAAAGGCAGAGATTGGAGTGCTATGTCTATAAACCTAGGAAAGCCAAGGATTAACAGCAACAACCAGACGCTATAAGATGTAAGGAAGGATTCTTCCCTCAAGCCTTCAGAGGGACCATGGCCCTGTGATCACCTTGATTCCAGACATCAAGCCTCCAGAACTGTGAAACAGTACATTTCTGTTGTTTTAAGCCATCTATAGTGTGGCATTTGTTATGGCAGCTCTAAGAGACTGATACAGCAATTAATCAATTTTTTCCTTAATGGATCATGCTTTTGGTACTAAGTCTAAGAATTCTGTCTTGCTCTAGATCCTGAAGATTTTCTCCTATGATCTGTTTCTAAATGTTTTATAGTTTTACATTTTATATTTAAGTTTGTGATTCATTTGAATGAATTTTTCTATAAGGCATGAAACTTAGGTTGAGATTTATTTTTTTGCTTATGGATGTCCAATTGTTTCAGTACCATCTGTTAAAGACATATCTTTCCTCTGGTGAATTGCTTTTGCCCAATCAGTTGGGTATATTTATGTGGGTTTATTTCTGGGTCTCTGTTACGTTATATTCTGTTCATCTATATGTGTCTATTCCTCTACCAATACCCCACAGTCTTGATTATGGTAGCTATAAGTCTCGAAATCAAGTAAGCTGATTGCTCCTACTTTATTCTTTCTCAAAATTGCTTTAGCTATTCTAGTTCCTTTGCCTTTCCATATACATTTTAGAATGATCTTGTCTGTATTTACAAATAATCGTGCTGGGATTTTGATAGGAATTTCATATAACTGTAAATCAATTTGGGGACAGTTGCTGTTTTTACCGTGGTCAATCTTCTAACCTATCAATCTCTTCATTTATTTAGATCTTCACTGTCTTTCCTCAAAATTGTGTAGTTTTTAGCATACAAACTACATGTACATATTTGTTATATTTATACCTATGTATTTTTGAGTGATTTTAAATGGCATTGTATTTTTAATTTGGGGGGTTTGTTTTTTTTTCAGAGATATGATCTCCCTTGGTGGTCCAGGCCGGGGCACGGTGATGCAATCATAGCTCACTGCAGCCTCAAGCTCCTAGGCTTAAGGGATCCTCCTGCCTTGGCCTCCCTAAGTGCTGGGATTACAGGTGTGAGCCACGGTGCCTGACTTCTATTTTTAATTTTGATGTCTACAAGTTCATTGTTAGTATGCATAAACACAATTGACTTTTGTATTAATTCTAGGAAGTTTTTTAAAAAAAATACCTTGGGATTTCCTACATATGAGAATTATGTTATCTGCAAATAGGGACAGTTTTATTTCTTCCTTTCTGATCTGTATGCTTTTGATTTCTTTTTCTTGCCTTATGCGTTGCATAGAACTTTTAGCCTTATGTTGAATAAGACTGGTGAGAGTTGGCATCCTTTCCCTGTCCCTGATCTTAAAGGGACATTTTTATTATCATTATCAAGTATAGTATTAGCTGTACGTTTTTTTGTCGATGCTTTTTATCAAATAGAATTAGTTCCTTTCTATTCTTTTTTCTGAGTTTCTGTCATTAATGGGTATTAAATGTTATCAAAAGCTTTTTCTGCCTCAATTGATATGATCATGTGATTTTTTCCTCTTTAAGCTGTTAATATGGTGGATTACATTGATTGATTTTCAAATATCGAACGAGGCTTACATTCTTGGAATCAGCTCTACTCAGTCATGGTGTATAATGTTAAAAATGATATTGTTGAATCCTATTTGCTAATATTTTATTAAGGATTTTGCATCTCCACTCATGAGAGATATTAGCGTTAGGGTGGAAAGGCTAGTAGGGGCTCAGTGCACGAGTGGAGAAAGATTTCTCACTCAGAGATTAAGATATACAAATAAAATTTATTTTATCATTTAGAAGGACAGAAAGAATGAGAGAGCGAGGTGGAGGGAGACAGAGAGAGAGAAGAGGAGAGAGAGCAGGGAGGCGTGGCATCCCAAAGAAAGGGAGGGGTGCCAGCAGCGAGGCCAAGTGGTCGCTGATTTTAAAGGGGATGAAGAGAGGAAAAAATAGTGATGCTGTCAGTTGATAACAAAAGTGGCAGCAGGTAGCAGCAAAAACTGCAAGGATGTCAAAGTCCAAGACTTGGTTTCCTGCCTTCCTTGGAGAAGGGGTTATCACAGGACATGCAACTCTGTCCTGGAGATACAGCTGAGGCTGTAGCTCCTTCTGCTGTTTGCTCAGAACTCTGTAAAAGCAGATTCTCAAAAAAACAATTTTGAAAGAGAGAGATTTCCATCTCTTTTCTGTCCATTCAGCTCTTCAGAAGTTGTGCAAAGCAGAACTCCTGCAGAGTGCCTGTTAGTGAGAGAACTCGTAGGATGGATATTTAACCGTTACTGGGGAAATTGTGGGATTAGGTATTTTCCTGTTCCTATTTTTGCAAGGCTGCCCCTTTCAATTAGTCTGTAGTTTTTGTTTTGCATGCTTTCTTTGCCTGGTTTTGGCATTAGGGTGATATGAACTTCATCAAGTGAGTTGGGAAGTATTCCCTCTTCTATTTTCTGGAAGAGATTGTGCACAATTGGTGTTAACTCCTTAAACATTTGGTAGAAACCTCTGGTGAAACCATCTGGCCGTGAATTTTTCCTTTTTGAGAGTTTTTAAATTATGAATTCAATTTCTTTAATAGTTATGCAGCTGTTCAAATTATCTATTTTGTATGGGTGAATTGTAGCAGGTTCCCTCTTCCTCAGGCTAAGTACAACTGAAATTTCTCCAGCGAATACCAGGTGGGTGTCCTCTGATCAATTCAGTTCTGACCTGTGTACTTGGAGAAGCACCAGATCCCACAGCCTGAGGGCTGGGTCCCACAACACTGCCCCACTTCAGACAAATTGTAAGCCCCACAGGGGCCTGTGCTTCTGACCGACCAGCTTTAAATCGGGGGTTTTCAATCACTTCTCCTCAGGTTCAATTCAATTTTTTTTCTAAGACAGCCCACAGAACTCAGAGAAACATTCACTTACATTTATAAAGAACACAACTCAGGAACAGCCCGATGGGAGAGACACACGGGGCAAGGTAGCGGGGACAGGAGCACCCTCACCCTCTCTGGGTGTGCCACCCTCCGCATTCCCCACGTGTTCACCAGCCCGGGTGTCCAGCAGCTTTTATAATGCCAAATCTTCACCCCACCCCAGAGGTGGGTAGGTGGGGCTGGGAGTTCCCACCCCCTAATCACAGTTTTTGGTCTTTGTGGAGACCAGCCCCGTCCTGAGGCTGCCTGGGGGCCTCACACTAAGTTACCTCATTAGCATAAACTCAGATGTGATCCAAAGGGGTTACTATGAATAGCAAAAGACACTATCATCCCTCAGGAAATTCCAAAGGTTTTAGGTGCTCTGCAATGGGACCCAGGGACAAAGACCAGATATATTTTCTTTATAACATAATACTCACAATTTCCAGGAGGAGGGGTTGTGCCATGGAGGGGACATACTGGGAAGCATCAGGCAGAAAGAGATGGAGAACTGTGGCTAAGATCCTTTATCGCGGATTCCGTGGGAAGGAACGGACGAGGCAGGGTAAGGTGGTTTAGGATTGGCTAGTTCAAATCATTTCAGTGGGCTGGGGCACAGGGCTGTCTCTGGACCGTATGCTACCTGGCCCTGGGAGGACTAGGGCAGTGGCCCAGAGTGTGAAAGCTTGATCAGTGTTGGTTGGGTGGTTGGAGCTCTGGTTTTGTCGTCTGAAATTAAGTCTGTTGAGGAAGAAATAATTTTTTACTTTTGATAACTTTGGCACCAAGAGTCAGAAATAATTTTATGAAGGTTTATTAAAAGCCAAATGTGAGGATCAACCCGATAAGACACACCAACAAAGTCTAGCGCATGCATGTAGGGAAGATGTTAGACACATGTTCACAGAAGCTGGAAGAAAGGCTAATGTACATAAACATACATTGTCCCTACAAAACGATGAATGCTGAGTTGAATGCAGATATAATAGCCAGGTGGCGGCACTGAGCCCAAACTGGAACTGGTATCTGAGTTAGCTTTTGTACTATTTTGGTATGTTAACTCTAGAATTTTTGCAGGTAGTCTCTATCAAGATGAGGATGACTTCTGTTCCTAGTTTGCTGAGATTTTTATCATGAATGGGTGTTGAATTCTGTCAAATGTTTTTTATACATTATTTGAAATGATCAAATGGTTTTCTTCATTTTTCAATGTAATGTAGAGAATTACATTAATAGACTTTTGAAAGTTTAAACCATTCTTGTATTTCTAGGATAAGCCTACATGGCCATGATAAACCCCATTTCTATATATATTGCCAGAATAGTTCTACTTATATTTTATCAAGGATTTTTGCATCTATATTGAAGAAAATTAGAAATATTCTACCTCAAAATATATTTCCTTGACATATTTGAAGATGGCTGCCGGGAGTCTCACAGATGGGAGTAACACTGCGAAGCTGTCTTGTGGGGACATTTATACCTGTAGAGAATGAAGCCGGATTTATCCCTTCCTGACCTAAAAAGATTAACGGAGAGCCCAACACCTTTTCAGGTAAAAAGAAACATTTACCATCTGTTCCTCTGAGGGCTGCTGCCTGTAAGGTTTTATTTACATAACAAGACCACCTTTGCCAACTAGTCAAGTTTCTTTCTCTCTCCCTTCCCAAACCTGGTTTTCCCCCTGTGAAGCCCCCGTTCTTTACAAACCGACGGCCCTCACTGAGGAGTTGATTCTTCATTCTGAGGGTTCCCTTGTATACACGTTAAAATAAAATTGTATCTTCTGCCTCCTATTAATCAATCTGCCTCATGTCAGTGATTTTTCAGCAAATTTTAGGGGGTCAAGAGCCTTTGCTCGGTACAATATTCACGAGGTCTGTAATTTTTTTAATAATCTCTTAGTCACATTTTGGTACCAGGATCACAGGAGCCTCCTAAAACAAGTTGCGAAGCATTCTGTCCTCCTGTATTTCCAGAAAGAGCTTGCCTAGTATTGATATTATTTCTTCTTTAATTGTTTGATAGAATTCACCACTAAAGTCCTGTAGGCCTCTCTACAGGTAGAAGATTTTTGGTAATGAATTAAACTTCTTAATAGATGTGTGGCTCTTTATGTGTTCTATTTCATGTGTCAGCTTTGTTAATTTTAAGTCATTTGTCTAACCTCAGTTAACTCTTGAAAGTGGGTCATAGACTAAAAGACACATACCTCAAGCACAGGAAAGCACACAGTCAAAGATGTGGAGTGTATGCGTGTGTGTACACACAACCTATTTGTTATGAGATCATAAAGGGTGAGAAGTGGAAGAAACAGATTGGAGGCCAAATGTGCGTCACTTGCCTCTAAATGCTCTTTTCAATGGGGCCCCGTCCTTGGCCTTGGCTTCAGTCTGCCTAGTCCAATCGTAGCAAAAATCCTACTACATCCATTTGGAGAAAATGGGTCTCTCACTCTAGATGTCTGATCACCCTGACTGTTCAGTCAGTGTGTTACCACTCAACCAGGTTCATTGCTTCCTGCTCTGGAGGAAGCCAGAACACTGAAGACAGCAGGGGTCACAGCGCAGAAATAGTTTAATATCACAGGCTCCATTCGAGGAGGTGGAGGAATTTCTCAAATCCGCTCCCTGAGAATGTGGAGCCAGGGTTTTTAAAGCTAGTTTGGTGGGCGAAGGGCTAGGGAATTGGGTCTGCTGAGTGGTGGTTGGGGATGAACTCATAGGGTCACTAAGCAGAAATCATCTTCTTGTGCTGAGTCAGTTCCCAGGTCACAAGACCGGTTGAGTTGGTTCCTTGGTCTGGGCCACTGGTCTGGTGGGGTCAGCTGATCTGCTGGAATGCAGGGCTGGAAGATATCTCAAAGGCCAGCCTTAGGTTTCACAAGGGTGATGTTATCTACAGGAGCAGTGAAGAAAGCTAAGGATCTTCATGACCGTCAGCTATGTGACTCCTGAGTGGTAGGCAGTTACAGGAAAGCAAGCTTGGGGAACAATGGCTGGTTTTATATATACATATATACATATATGTATATATACACATATATACATATATATATA
>RJWJ010044612.1:0-12088 GCA_004363605.1 Indri indri | reverse complement strand
CCCACAGAGAATGCGGAGATATGCAGTTTCCCCACTGCCTCACCGTGTGACCTTGGGAAACCACTCAGCCTTGCTGTGCCAGTGCTCCCCAGGTCACACAGAGAGCAGCACCTGCTCCCGGCTGCTTCCCAAGAACATGACGGAGATGAACCACTCTGTTCCTCTCAGCTGTGCTCAGGCCCAAGGGCGGGCCACACAAAACCCACTTAAATATGAAGAAGAGTCATTTCTGAAAATTCCCTTGCTTTTGCTGCCTTGTTATAATTCACTTCTTTGGTGGAAGGATTATTCAGTTAAATTTTATTAGGACCAAGGGCAGGAGAGGGATCTGAGCTGGAGAAGCATTTTGCAGTGCACAATCTGTGTGCACAGGAGCAAAAAACAAGATCCCTGAATAAGACAACACCTCATGTGCAAGACTGGAAACCTGGTCATCCAGATGGGGTTTTATGGCAATACCGGAGCCAATAAACTGTAATAAATGTTCACAGAAGTGGAGGGAATGAAATCAAACCAGATGGGAGTTATACACTGAGTGTGGGGTGGCATAGAGCCCTGGTTTTGTTCCAAGCAGGAGAAAGTTAGGAGAAGACACACCGAGAGAGCCAGGGTTGGGGGACAAGGGCCAACAGAGGCCGAAGCCTGGCCAGGTAAGGGGAGAGTGGGTTGGGACAGGGCCATGACCCAGAACCAGTGACTGAAGTGTCACATGGCACCCTCCTTGGGATGGCTGGCTCTCCTCAAGCACGACCACGGTCTGGCCTCTTCCCTGTCCCTTATTGACCTGCTCTCTCTGATCTGGAGGCCTGGGCCCACAGTCCTGGCACCCGGAGCCATCCTTTTTCAAGGGAGGAATACTGCAGAAAACGCCGGTAAGATTCCCCCAGCTGACCTCAGCCACTAGCTTAGCAGTGATTTAATACCTTCAAAAAAGGTGTTAGTTTCCATCTGATTTTTAAAAATAAAAACATCCCCAAACCTCAGCCCTCAGGTGTTATTATATTACCCTCATGAAATGACTATTCCAGTTCCTAAGCCATATTTACAATATAATTATTTTATTTCCCTTTTTCCTTTAGCTCTGTGGGCTCTTTCTTGGCTCCGTACATCTGAGTCTTGATTAGAAATCCATGCTAACCAACTTAAGGCTGGGTACTGGGAAGCCACTGTGACTGACAGAACAAACGAAATCTCCTTGTGTTTAGTCAGCACAACCTCCATCCTCCTGTGCCAGCAAAGGCCTCTGAGGTTTGGGGAATTTGAAAAATCTAAGGGCTTAGCTTACACATACAACATCCAAATGGCTCCCAGTTGGAACCAGGGGTTGGATTTCCATCCGTGTTTCTGGCACCGTCAAGGCAGTAGGATTTGCTGAGGGCATCTTTCAGGGCTGCTTCTCTCCTCCCACCCCAAGCAGAGCAGTTACCATTTAACCACATGGCCAGAGGCGCTGGCAAAGTCAAAGCAGTAAAAGTATTACAACTTGGAAGGAAAGACAAAAAGTGACAGTCAGCCTGGAAGGCAGTGAAGCCCCCCACAGGGCAGCCTTCAATCCCCCGTCAGGCCGGGGCCACACTGTAACATACACAGGCCCGGCTGGATCAAGGGAGCTCACTGAGACTCCACTGCAGCCTTCCCCTCCCACCCCAAATCCCCAGAAATGATAGGAAAGATGTTTTTTTAAATCCCCAAGCATCTTAGAAAGCAAGGCGTGCTCTCTGTATACCAGAAACCATGAGCAGTCATAAAAAACGAAAGGCAGATGTTTTATTCTTCCTGAAAAAGGAAACCCTAACTCAAAATGCACACAGAAAAAACCTGGGCAAAAGGAGGAAGGGTGCTCCAGCCAGAGGTGCTGGCTATTAGGACAGGAGGGGACAGATACGCAGACTAGATGGCTGTTACCGGCCAGGAGGGACAGAAAGCCCAGAGGACAAGCTTCTCATACAACCCGGCTGAACTCACCTCACGGGACCTGACTGCATCTTTGGGGCGGCAGGCTGCACTAAGCAGGCTGCCAGGAGTTTAAAGTTCAAGAATGACCACACAAATGAGAACCACCAAATATTTAAGGAAATTTGAAACCAAGAAAGAGCCATAAAACTCAACTATAAAAAGAATTTACACAAGAGGAAACAGAGTTAATACAGCAGCCCAAAAAAATTTTAAAAATTGAGCATAATATCCTTAAAGAGACGCTAGAGGATATGTTATTTTAAAAGAGATGATAGATTTCATCACCAAAGTAAAAACTCAACACACAGGCTGAACACTACAATGGATATAAAGGGAGCCAGAAATTTGAGCTGAACAATCGATCTCTCCAGAACTGCACCTATCTGATAGGGCGGCCGCTGGCCACACGGCTGCTGAGCACTGAGATGTCGGCTGGTCTGAATTTGAGATGTACCATAGGTGTCAAATACATACCAGGTTTTGAAAACTTAGTACAAAAAAAAAAAGATAAAATATTTCATTAGTAGTTTTTAAAATATTGATTACGTGTTGAAATGATTATTGTTGATACATTGGGTTAAATAAAACGTTATTAAAAGGAATTTCACCTTTTTTGCTTTTTACACATGGCTAACTAGAAAGTTTAAAGAAACACATGTGTTTCATATTACATTTCTAACAGAGCTGCTGCTCTAGAACCCAGAGCAAAAGGAGCCACAGGAAGTATGAAAGTTAGGGTACAGAAGACAGATCCAGACGGATCAGCATCCGTTTCTCCTTGCGGAAGGGAGAAAGCACGGTGGGGTTGCGGGTAGTGGGAGAAACACTGACGATAGAGGGAGATTTCCCAGGGCTGAACAGACACGAATACCAACAAGGCGGGCATTCCCACTGACGCCGGGAGCAAGGTAAGGCTGCCTGTTCCCATCCTCGCTAGTTAGCGCCACCCTGAAGGTTCCAGCCAATGCAACGACGTAACAAAAAGGGAGGAAGAGACATGTTCTTATTTGCAGACGGAATGACTGCCGCCGGGCTCTCCCCTCTCACTCTCCTTCCCCAAAGGCCTGGCGCAAACAGGCTTCTCCGTTTCTGGCCTCCAAGGCAGGTGAAGGTAGACACATCCGCACCCCCTCCTTCCCAGGCAAGCCTGTGGTGACCCGGGAGAGGCTGAAAGGAGCAGCCAAGAGAAAGGAGATCGAAGCCTCCGCCCCGATAACCAGCAGTCGGCTGTGGGAAGGATGCTTACCGCCGGATGGCGTTGGCGAACTCCGCAGCCAGCTCGCTGTCGCTGCATGTCGTCCTCAGTTCAGCTAGGGACAGAGCTGGGGAGGCGACATCGGCACTCTCCTGACAACAGCAAACATATTCTCGTTAGACCAGGAGCCAAGCCTGACAGCATCCGAAGCCTAACGGGCTTTGTGCCGTAGACAGTGAAGGGACAAGCCGGGCAGAGAGCCAAAGAGCCCCCTCTGCTCCCAGATATCGGGTCACCTTCACAGGCTGGCCAGGGGGTGGCGATGACACCCAGTGTGCTCTGTGCACACGATACGCATTCACTCATTTAATCATCCCAGGACTCTTGGGGCAGGAGCTGCCATTATCCCCATTTCACCTGGGAGGAAACCAAGGCACAGGGAAGTTACACTGGCCCACTCAGCAGCGAGGACGTGGTGGAACCAGGATTCAAACCCAGGCCGTCTGGCTCCAGACCAGTCTCTTCACCACGAGGTAAAGCCTCTTGTAATGACAAAGACAAATGAGAGAAATACATGTGAATATCCTTGTTGCCCCATCCCGCCCCTCCTTGGGAGAAAACCAATCTTCTCTAGATTTAGGAGCTTTACTGGGTTCAGTGTAATCACTGAGACAACCAGGCAAGGAGGGGGGAAACAGAAGCGTGCCCCACACCCACAGACTAGCATCAGACAGGGACTTGACATCACCTAAACCAAATCCTTCCATTTACAGACGAGGAAAGCTAAGAGCCAGAATCCTAAATCCTAAAGAGAGTTAAGACTGTTCACAAAACACTGTCCATGCCTGCTTGAGTGCTCTGCTTTCTCTGTGTATAGACAGAGCAGCAGCTACACCACACAGTAATGTGGCCGGGAGTGGCGGGGAGGGGACACTTATCTGATGGTCTGCTCTACAGACACGAGGATCTGCCATGCTGCAGGCCTGACATTAACAAGCTTGCAACCCACTGCAGGAGATGGAATGTGAACAGAAAACTGTATCAGGGTGGGATGATTGCTGCAAAGAGGCATGGATCCAGTGTGCTAGGAGTCCAGAAGACAGGAGGCGCACTGTGTCCCTGAGCACACTCTGACACAGAAATGCGTTCCACCCAGGGGGCTCCTCGGCAGCAGCACGGCCAACACCCGCCCGCCCTTCCCTCCGCTGTGCCCTCTGCCCGGACCCCTCCCCTCCCTCCTCCTCTAGTTGTGCGCACAGACCCAAGTGCCCCTGGCTGCCCCTGGAATCTGTCATTTTTTTGTATATCCATTCCCATTTGAGGTTAGTATTTCATAAGATTCCTTGAAGACAGGGACTGCTGTGTCTCATTCACACATCGGGTAACATCTGGTGCATACAGACAAGAACCGCAAAAGCCTAATGCAACTTGGGTAAGATTTGGGATCCGGTTGTGCTGGTTGGAGAGAAGTTTTTAAAACAAGCATGAACACCTACCCAATGGAGCAAAGGTGGCCACCACCTGTTTTTATACGACCCACAGGCTAAGAATGGTATTTCTATTTTTAAAGTCACAAAAAAAGTCAGAAGAAGAATATTTTGTGACAGGTAGAAATTACATGAAATTCAAATTTCACGTCCATAAAGAAAGTGTTACTAGAACACAGCCATGCCCACTGGTATCCCTGCTGTCTCTGCTTGTGCATTGTAACTCTACAATGGCAACGGCAAGTCTGTGACTCTCAAACCCTAACCCACGTACTGACTGGTGGCCCCTGTGCTGGACCATCTGCCTTATCTACCAACAGGTAAGACCAAATGAATAGCCCAGACAAGACATTTCAGCCACACAGTAAATGGATCTAATATTTGAAAGATGAGCTAATCGGCTTATTCTAATTTCACTACCTGAACAACACAGGCTACTCCTACAAAGCTTCTTACTGTAATGTTAAAAAAAAAAAAAAAGTCACCTGGCCTTTTCCATCAGAGAAATTTCTGTACTTTGAAGCCACTCCACAAACCACAGTGCTTCTCCCAGTCAAAACAAACACCGTGAGCTAGAGGAGAATGCTCGGTTCACGGGCCGCCTGGCAAGAGCCGGTAAGTCCGTTTCCACCGCTCCCTGGGAACACACACAAACACTGCTGCTCTGTCCCCTCAGGCTCTGTCCCAAATTGACTGCTCAAAAGCCAAAAAAAGAGACTTGAAGGTGTTTGTATGGAACAGAAAACACAATCTTCCTGAGCCCCAGATGCTACCATATGAAATGGCACCGTGTGGCTGGTCCCTGCACTCCGCCCCTAAGCCTTGGGCGGATGGTTTCATAGTGCACTTGTCACAGTGACTTCTCTAAAGCCCAAACTGTGTCACATCACCCCTGCTGAAGACCCGCCATGATTCCTCACTGTCCTAAGGATAACCCCTGCCAACACACCGCCTCCACTTCCCGCTGGCCTAGAGGTGTCACCTTCTCTCCCCTGGCCCTCTGCCCTGCCCCTCTTCAACAGGCTGGCTCCCACTCTCCACTGCGTCTCAGAAGTTCATTTCTTCCAGAAAACCTGTCCTGCAAATCTGAGTTCTATGTCCGACTTGTAGCCTCCCATGGCACTTGGGACATTCTATCACTGCACTGTGATCTTCTGTTTGCTCATCTGTCTCCCGCTAGAAGGTAAATTCCTGGAGGACAGATCTTGTCTGTCCCCACAGAGCTGCCCTGGACCGAGCTGCACGTAACCAGGCATGCTGTGAGTGCCAGATCCCAGCTATCAACTGTGGACGGATGAAACGCAGCCAAGGTCTTGGGAGGGCTGGCCCGGCTGGCAGCCACCGCCGTGTGCCCACTTGCTCCTCAGCAGGTGGGGGTGGGGAAGGTGTAGCTGTGGCCATCTGGGAAGCATGCTTCTGAGTTCTCAGCTATTTAGGGAGTGACAGCTCACTGCCACACAGCACACTGTTCCTTCCTTCCCAGGTACACGACTCTCTCAGAGACACCCCTGCACTTGTGCTATGAGAAGCCATTTAATGAACCAGCAAGTTGGCATATGCCCACACATCCTACTCTGACACAAACTGGGCTCGAGAGAAACTTGCGTTTATTAGAACAGGAAAATATGATGCACGGAATATGGAGTACCCGTAGACAGGGATTTAATTCCTTAGGGTCTAGAGGGTTTTTTCTTTCCAATGTCGTGTTTGGAATAGTTCTGAGGTACAGGGTAACGGAATGAACTTAGATTCCAAAAAAAAACCCAGATAGGAGTGTGAGCTGCAGAATTATGTCAGCAGACAGCCCACTCTCTGAGGATGCAGGCTCTGTAAGCTGAGGCTCGCCTTCCTCCTCCTCTGCCTCCGGGCGACTTCCCGCGCACCACCCCTGACGGCAGCAACGCAGAGGAGAGGAAGAGAGCCCATTAGTCACGTTTGGGTTACATCCTGATTCTGCCATTTATTACTTATGAGAACTCTCACTTCTTTTGAGCCTCGTTTTTCTCACGTACGTGGGGACAACAATTCTCTCCTCAGAGGTGTGAGATGTAAGGGAGATAACGAACACACTGATTATTATGCCAGCCCCCCTTCTCTGCAGCTTTGCTTTCTGCAGTTTGCTGCCCGTGGTCAGCCATGATCCATAAATATTAAATGGAAAATTCCAGAAACAAACAATTCCTAAGTTTCAAATTGTGCGTCGTTTCTGACTAGCATGATGAAATCTTGCACTGTCTCACTCCGTCCCCCTCGAGCCTTCATCTAGCATAGCGACGCTGTCTACACTTCCCGCCCCTTTGTCCCTCAGTGGCCGTGTTGGCTACCAGATCAACAGTTGTGGTACCATAGTGCTGTGCTCAAATAATCTTTATTTTATGTAATGACGACCCCGAAGTGCAAGAACAGCAAAGCTGACATATTGTTATGATGGCCTATTTTATTATTAATTATTGCTGTTAATTGCTCACTGTGCCTCATTTATAAACTTTATCATAAGTGTATCCGTACAGGAAATAACATGGAATATATAGGGTTCAGTTTTATCTATGGTTTCAGGCATCCACTGGGGGTCTTGGAGCGTAGCCCCCACGGATAAGGGCAGTACTATGTACATATCGACAAATAGGGGTCGCTGTGTGAAAAGGGGTTAGGAGGAGCTGAGGCTACATCAGACCACCAGGCATTGCACAGATCATGCCTCTGACAGGACTGTGATATGTTTTAACTACCACATAAAGTGAAGACTGTTTTTTTAAAAATGTGGTAACACTCAAAATGTGACCTTCTTCTTAGATACTTAGGAATGACCTGCAGTTCCTGTGCAAACATAAGAAATGGAGGCAGCAGGGCAGTGAGGTGTGGGCAGAGGTCACCAGGCAGAAGTGACGCCTGGGCTGGAGGGTGTCCCTGAGCCACTGTGGGCCCTACCTTGCTGGGTTTGTCTTTGCCGCCACTGCTGGTGGAGCTGAGCGACCGCATCCGCTGCTCCTTCTGCTCCTCCACCTCGGACTTGAGGTGCTCGATGTGCACCAGGTAGGCCTGCTCCTGGGCCTCCCGCGTGCTCAGCTTCAGCTCCAGGGCCTTCTTCTCTTTCTCCAGCAGGTAGAGCTGGGCCTTCAGCTCGGCCATCTCCTCCTATGGAGCAAAGGACACACAGCATGAGGTGCCCGTGATCTGACAGCGGGGCTGGCCACCGCCAAGTGGGTGAGGAGAAGGGGGTCCCTGGCCGTAACCCAGAGACTCGTGGGAGAGTCATCACTTTGGTGCTAAGAATGAGATGACTGGGAGGAGACATGACAGCTGTCGCCACGCATCTGAAGGACTGACGTGTGTACGAGGCCATGTGCTTTGTCACTCTACAGACTAGAACTGAGACAAATGGGTAGAGGCAAATAGGCAAGCAGGTTGTGGTTCAATATGAGGAAAACCTTTGTAACAACTGGAACCCTCCGAACAGGCACACTTGGCTTGCTGGAAACCAGTTAGCCGTGCAGGGAAAGCTGGGTCTGACTAGATCCCTTCCAACTCCCATTTCAGTTTCTGATGGCACCAAGCCACATATTACCCACCCTGATCGCCTTGCAGCTGGGCCAGGTGGTGGGGATGCCCACAGCTCTATCACCCTCCAGTCTCGCCTACTCTGAGGGCCCGAACGAAATCAATAGGAACAGAGTTCTTCACCAGTGACTACTAGTCAGGAAACTTCCAAAAGTATCTTAAAGAACTCAAATGAGAGCTGTCCGTGGAGAATAGGAAGTGAACCCAAAAGAGGACAATGCTGTCCTGGCACCGGAAGCCAGATAACAATGGTAACCACCAGCCTTTCTTGAGCATGTAACACTGTTTTAAGTGTTTACCTGAAGTAACTCACCTAATCCTCCCAACCTGAGGTATTAAGAGTATCTCTACCTATAGACGGGAAACTGAGGCACACAGAGAGGAATTCACCTGCCCATGGCTGCCGGGTTAGTTGTGGAGCCAGAGTGGGAACCCAGGCCGTCTGGCTGAGAGCCCAGGCTTGTACGCACCAAGCTATGCCGTCCCCTGCCCTTCAAGATGGGCCCTCGCCTGACTCCTATCCTCTGCTGGGGGTGAGTCCACCGCCACATGCCCACCAGGTCCAGCGTCCCCAGTGATCTCTGTGATCCCCTCTTTTAAAGGATTCCTCATAGAGCTGAGTCACTATCCTCAGACGGATTTACCAAAGTCACTGGTTCTGGCTGTCCCCGAGGTAACCCTTCTCTGAGGGCACAGGCCACGGATCTGGTGTGCTCTCCTGGGTGCGTTGGCTGGGGGTAGCTGTGCTGGTGGGGGAATAGCTGGAGGGCACCCACCCAGGATTGTCACACTCAGGACTAGAGGACATTAGTCAATGTGCTCAGTGACGACTCAGAATGTACCAAACCTTTTTTCCCCTGAAGCTCAGACATGAAAATCAGAATGAAATGTGTTTCCATACCCAGAAGGTTTCTCATCTTTTGCCATTAGAAGCAAGATCCTGAAGGTTCTGGCAACACTGAGCTAATGTGGATGGTCACTTCCAGAACAAACATAAATGCATGCTTCAAAGAAGGAAGAATAAATCCATGGGTACCAGAAACAGAGAGGGAACTCCGCCAGGGGGGAATGGCCAGACAGACAGAAGGCCGGCTCACAGGGGCATCAGACTGGTCTGCAGGCCCTGAGCTCTGGGAGCTTGATGTCTGTGCCAGGGCAGGGCCTCGGCCTCTGTGAGCTCGGACTCTCAAAGCACTGCCAAGAATAAGAGACTGGAAAGCTTCCTTTCTGGAGATGTGGCAAGGAAACTTGTCATCTCTCAGGCTCTGGGTAGGAAAAGCAAGAAAAATCTCTTTTGAGGAATCAAACCTCAAACTTGAGTCATGTGTAGGTGTGATACAGGAATCTTAAGCCAAGAATGTAACAAAAAGCAGTCCTAAACCTTGGAAACCCATGGGTCCCAGCAGGTCTAACACTATAGAACCACTCTGAGGGGACATCTGCAACCCAGGATCCACAGGACCCCGTGGGAAACAGTGTCCAGGGAAGATGAGCCAGAACTTGCATTCTTGTCCCTGCACTTGCACCAAGGAAATGAAAATGAACAGCACTGACGTGGAATCAGCAGATACAAGAAGCGGAAATAACAATGTGAAAAACTATCAAATAAAGATTTAAAACAATTAAACAGATAAAGGAATAGGAGTCATAGTGAAAGGACAGGACATTTAAAAAAGAAGAGTGCATCTGGAAAGGAACCAATGAGATCACTGAGCAATGAACACGTATTTCTTAAAGATCATGTAAAATAAGTGAGAATAATCCAGAAACTAGGTTTCTCGGCAGCTGTATCCCAGAACAACATGGTGCAATGCGACGTGACCTGCTGGAGACCGGATGTGGTGTGGGCGAGCACACAGCCCCAGCGCCTGGCAGGGACCCGCAGGAAGAGGAGAGGACTCCCGTGTTCAGCCGGCGAGAAATTCGCAGGAAGGGCGCCGAGCCGGATGCCAACAATGGCTGCCCTGGATCTTGTTATGGATTATTCCCTTCCCAGATTTTCACAGTTTTTACTTTTTTGGAAAATTTCTAAGATCAGTACACATTTTACTTTCAAGTGGCAAAGGGAATATTAGAGCTTTTATTCCAACAAAAATGTCATTCCTGGCCAGAATACCGCTGAATTGATCATGTCACACATTGCCCAGAATATAAAAAGGAAAACCTCAGTCTTTAGCCAAAGAAAACACGATGTTTGGAACAAATATTGGAAGGGCAGCCTCAGAGCTCATGCCACAGGGTGCAATGGGCCACAAAAAGGGCTCACGATTTGGCAGGGGGGAAGTCACCGTGATCATGGAGCCAAGGCCGGCTTGTGAGCATTGACAGCAGAAGTCAGCCAAGCGACGTGAGATGTCTCCAGAGAGAAGCCAGGGTCCGAGCTCAGTAGGTGGATGAACATAAGCAAGTCTGGAAATGACTGGGCTGAGTGAGGGAAGGAGGTGAGATTCCTGCATCTGTTACCACTGCCTAGCATCTTCCCAGACTTCACGCAGACCCGAGCAGCCACCGAGGACAGGACGTGCTGAACAAGTCACTCCCGAGTGTGTTGGGATGGCTGTTGCTGACAGCGCCTCTCCACGTTGTAACCAGAGTTTTTCTCTGAGGGCAGTATTGACCCCAACAGAGAAGACTGGTTAGGAGCTATTAACTCAGCACTGCCACAACACATGCTGGCCTGCTACACTTGCCTCTGGTCCTGCTTGTGACCCTCCTTCTACCCCTGGGAACACCTCCCTCAAATTTTGACTCCTGGGAACCAGAGGCGTGGCAGCATCCAAGGCTGTGCAAGTCAGGCCTTTGCTCGCAGGAGAGCTGAATTTGGAAAGCAGGTTTGGCAATACGGCTTCCGGCCCCCAACTCTCCCATGTCAGCCTGGCAGTGGAGCCCTACGTTGACCCAGGACCTGCAGGGGCAGCCCCAGGCGAGTTCCCACCTCTGCTGTGGGTCTGCTGAGACACAGGTTGCAGTGACACAGGTCCATGCTCCCCATGGGCTATCATTCTGTTTCCGCCCCAGCTGGGTGGGCTGCAGCACAATTCTGACTCTAACTACATGGAGTTAGCATAGACCCTGCCCAGGCTGAGGCCAAGTTCTCCACAGACTGCCCTCACTTCAGGTGCCAGCCGTGTGCCTGCAGTGGGACGAACACCAGGCCATCTGCACTTCTGCTTACTAATTTGGGGGAACCCATGACCCTCTCAGGATCAATAATTTGCTAGAACATCTTGTGAAACCAAGGAAAGCACTATGCTAACAATCACAGTTTCATTATAACAAGTACACACAGGGCGAGGTCCAAGAGAATCCTGAACCAGATCTCCTTCCGGTGCCCTCTCCTCGTTGAGTCAGGCTGTGTCGCCCTGTTGGCTCATCAATATGTTCACCAACTTGGAAGCTTCTCTGAGTGTCAGAGTTTTTATTGGGGTCTCCTTAAACAGGCATGATTGATTAAATCATTGGCCACATCATGGACTCAAGCTCTGTCTCTCCTCCCCTTCCTGGGGGTCGGGTAGCTGAACGTCCCAACCCTCCATCATGGGCTCCTCCTTCTGGTGACCAGCACACATCCTGAAGCTGTCAAGGGGCCCGCCATGAGTCACCTCATTAGCATAACAAAACATTCCTATCATGCAGGAAATTTGAAGTGTTTTTGAAGCTTTGTGCCAGCAACCAGGGACAAATACAACATAGTCGCATAGTCATAATTACACCACAGCTGCCTTCTGAGAGCCGGCAGCAGATGAAAGGCTGCAGCCTGGCACCCCTGGCCAGAAACATGCAGAGTGTGCCCTGCCGAAGGGATGGCAGTTTCACCACTTCCCAATGAGGGGTACTGGCTTTCCAAGAAAGCTACCCCTGCTCTAGAAATGCCAGCAGATGACTCCACCAG
>RJWJ010044611.1:0-12085 GCA_004363605.1 Indri indri | reverse complement strand
GGACCTTGCGGATACGAGTATGTTAAGATGAGGCCATCCTGGAGTAAGCTGGGCCCTAAACCCAATATGACTGGTGTCTTTATAAGAAGAGGAGAAGGGACACAGACAGAAACGTGCAGGCAGAACATCATGTGACGATGGAGGCAGAGATTGGGGTTATGCGGCTGCAAGCCAGGGAAGGCCAAGGATCGCCAGCAACACCAGACGCCGAGAGAAAGGCGTAGACCAGATTCTCCCGTGAGCCTTCAGTCTGCACGCTTTGCCAACACCTTGATTTTGGTTTTCTTGCTTCCAGAACAGGGAAGGGAATAAGCCGCCCAGTTCGGGGTGCTTTCTTATGGCAGCCCTAGGAAACTAACCCACTGGCTTCATTTCCACTTTCAAGAGCGAGGAGACAGAAGGAAAATCACAGGCTCATCTGGGACCTGGGTGACACGATTGCGTCCCAGGCTCCATCCTGCAGCCCCCTCCCAGGCTGACCTCCCCGGACCCGCTGTCCTCATCTTAGACATGAAGTACTTGGGCGGGATGATTCCTCAGGCCTCTTTCAGGTTGCAACTCCACGATCCCATTACGCTATTGCCAAAATAGTCGTGCGCTCGCCTACCTACTGAAGGGGAAGCTCTCCTGGAGCTGAAAAACGCAAAACACTTGCAAACTCAAGCAACCTCCGCTCACACGCAGAAGTGAAGGAGAAACTGCAAAGAAAGAGTAATTAGTGGCGGCGGCTGCATCTACCGCGTGCCACGCGGTCATTCCATCTTCACGTCAGATCTGGCCTGCGGCCCTCGCGCCACGGCGAGTTAATGCAAAGAGACGCCGGGAGCTGCCAAATGCAGAAAATGAATACACGGGATGCGAGCAGAGTCTCTGCAACCGCGCTTCGCTTCCCAAACCTGCCTGTGTCAAGGTCATTTAACCCCGGAAATACGAAACCCGCTGAGTGGAGAAGGGAAAAAAAGAAAGAAAAGAAAGCCTGGCACTTAAGTCGTCCAATCAGTCTCACCCCGGAACATAACATACTTTTCATCTCACATAATTCCTGGCTGGTGGGCTCTTCGGAGGCTAGAAACCAGTGATTAGTAAAACAAACCCCGCTAGTAAAGACCAATAAGAAATTCCTGCAAAAACCTCACCCATACGCGCTACGCTATTTTACCTTTTTTTCCAAAAGTAAATCGCAGCTGTCAAATTACACCCTTTCATTACTGTCACCGAGCCTTTGAAGAACGGCTAATCAGAAAAGCCTACAGAGAGGTATTTAATCAGATTTTTTTTCTTCAAATGACCTAATGTTTTGGTATGAAACGGCTGCCAGCTCACGCTGGGTAGAAATTTAGCGCTGTCAGCATTTAATTATTATTTTATCATGGATTTCTTTACTTTCCTACAGGGAAGAAATAACTTAAAATTTTTTTTAAATGCAACAAACGCTTGGCTTTTAAAGTCACAAGATACTGCCTTTATTATTTTGCTTTGTCAAAAATTACTAATTCAGGACATGGGACATATCACGGAAATGCACTTTTAGGCTAATAAATGGTGCTACAATCACTAGCTTCCATCTTCCAGGACACTGAAACTATAAAGTGAAAATTATGTTCATTGTGCTGGTTTTTGGGAGATGAGGTTATTTGGGACTCATTCATGTTCGTGTGTGACAGCAGCTACATACTTCAAACAGCTCCTGCTGCTAAGACACTTGAATGAAGCCTGTGTCCTCTCCCTTCTCCTCTGCATCCTCATCCTCCCTCTTGCTCTAAGAGCAGCCTGCCCCTGACCACCTCCTGGGCCTCCATCTGGGCCACACTCACCCACACACTGTTCTCTACAGCGGCCTCAGGGCCTTTGCACTGGCTCTGTCCTTAGCGTGGGTCTTTCCACCATTTGCATAGTGAGCTCCTTCTGGGTTTTTAGGACTCTTTGTAAATGTCACCTCCTCAGGGCTGGCCCCTAGTATTTGTGTCCTTCATTGCTTCTTTTCACAATTTGCAATTGTTCCACTTGTTTGCGTACTTGCTAATAATACAGAAATTCCTTGCTGGCAAGGGCCCCCTCTGTCCTTCTTGCTGCTATAACCCCAACAAATAGAATAATGTCCAACACAAATGAGAAATTCAATATTTTAAAAATGACTGAACACAGGATTTGTTATTTATTGCCTAATAAAGTATATGCAAGAGGAAGAGATTCCTGTATGTATTTACACATGGTTTGTATCATGGGTGCTTTGGCCCTTTCCTCGATAACCTTCAAGTTGAGTTGTACAATATGTTTAAAAGATGCCATCCCTTGATTTGTCTTTTTTTTAATTCCCACTGTTGGACTCAGATTACCCACTGACAACAGAAGGGCAGAAAGGATGGAAGTGAGGGGTGGGTGCCCGTGTCCTTCACGGGACGTACACAGGTGGTAGAAAGCCATGGTGCTCGTGGGCGGCAGTGCACTAAGACAAGTCTTACCAGTAATGTTTCAGCCCAGCTCTACTGAGCTGCAGCTGCTGCCTGCCTTCTATTTTCATCTCCTGAAGGAAGGACTACTTCCTCCACAAGGTGGCTGTCTTTTTACCCTGAATGCTGTAAGGTGAACCGATTTAAAATGTATGCCTCCTATAGAGGTCTACCTAGACACACAGTTATCATAGATAGTCAACCCCAAAGAAACCTTTAAGCAACCAGAAAATCTTGGTTATGACAAAGCAATTCAACATATATTTGTTGAATCCAGATACTGTTCTAGGCAAGGAGAATTACAGCTAAAATTAAAAGATAGTGCCTGCCTTTAAGGGACCTGTAGACCACAGTGAGAGGCAGTCAACTATGCAACAACATCTATACATACATGGCCTCGGATCTATACATACATGCCTGCCAAATAGCACCATGATCAATAACTGATAGGAGTTGGGGTCGACACTATTATGACTAGGAACTCACGGGTGTCTGCATCTTGCTCCTACCCATCACCCAAATTCCTCCCCCTTCCCACCCGGGGAACTAGACACAAAGGACAAGGACCCAAAAGGAATCAAAGTTTGACTTTACCAAGAGCCGAGCCAAGTGTAGAGCTTCGGCAAGGCTTGCTCACCTGGCCACAGCAAAGAGAGGAAACACATAAGAGTCACAGGGTCATTTTCAAGGCACAGTGATCTCGCCCACCACTGTTGGTGGCCTGTTTCCTGTTCTATAATTTGGCAGATCAGTTTCACAACTGTTTCACCCAAGTGGTGTGGATGGCAGTTGAGGGGTGGAGCTGAAACACCTGGTGTCCCTTTGTAGTAAACCCTACGATGCAGTAACTATGTCTCCCATTTTACAGACGAAGAAACAGGCTGGGGAAAATGGGAGGATTAGATTGCTTAAGGTCATACAGCCCTGGGACAACTAAGTAGGAGCTAACCCCACTTCTTTTGGTCTCAAGTTCAGTTCACTACCTTTGCCTTCAGCCTAACCACGTACGCAATTCCACGTGTAGGAAGTGGATTTTACAGCAAATTCATAACCACTGTCAGCAAAATGAAAGCAAGTATTTCTAGACATTTCAAATTATGGAAAGATTTCAACTATAACTATCCAGAATGACCCAGAGGTTTAAATAAGAAAGGAGGACCACTAAGTAGCTAAAAGCCCATGTAGCCAGCACTACACTCAAAGACTGTTCCCCTTAAACTTTTGTTTCAAACCTACTGACTGACTTTGAACATAATTCTAATTAGTTGTGCTGTCTGGCTTCTTAGCCCTAGAAAGGTAGATGCGGTAAGTTAAAACGGATTCCTGGAGGGAGAGAGAGTGATTGCATGAAAAGTGCTAGACTGAGAGTTTTTAAAAAGAATAAAGTAGAGGTTGGCAAGATTTTTCTGTAAAGATAAAGATCGGAGAGTAAATATTTTAGGCATCATGTACCATCCCGGCTTTGTTGCAACAACTCAACTCTATCATTGTAGCTCGAAAGCAGCCATAGGCAATATGTAAACAAATGCGTAGGGCTCCGTGCCAATATAACTTTATTTACAAAAACCCTGGAGAGCCAGATTCGGCCCACAGGCTACAGTCTGTCTACCCACAAAATACAGGAAAGCTTCAAAGCCAACACAATGTTAATAATTTGGAGCCGTATCATTAAGAAACAAATAATCCTAACCTCAAAAGTCCTTTAGGACATCTGGTATTACTCAGCAGCATGGGCCTTGATCATAAAATTATAGAATTTTAGAAATCCAAACAACCTTAGGAGTCTTATAGGTCCAATGCTTCCTTTTTATAGATGAAGAAATAATTGCTCAGAGAGGTTAAGAGACTCGCTAAAGGTCACGCAGCTAATTAATGATTAAACTTAAATTAGAACTAGAATTTTCATTCTAAACTTAGAACTCTTTCCATTATTCCACATCTATTATTTTATCCTTTTAAGTAACAATGGAATGCAGGAAATGCTCACTTAATGAAAACATTACACCCTTGAGATTGTTAACATTCTGGAATCAGTAAAGTACATAGTTCCAGATATTTATAACGATGATTTTTGAATCATCAAGACAAAGGTTAAATTAGGTTTAACATACTCAGAGAATATAGTTTTAGAAGTACTACTAAAAGAAAAAACAAATTTCAAATAATTAAAAAGTCAATATATGTGGAAATTCTTATTCTCCCTCATATGTGGGAAAATGAGGTATCATGTCTATTAGCATGAGAAGGAAAGCTTGCCATTGTATCTGATAAGTTTGGACATGTTTGTAAATTCTGATCAGGTTCAGGGCAGCCCAAGAGTCGCCCAGGCCTTGGCTGACCCTAACTAATTTCTCAGCCAGATGCCCTGTATTCATTCAATTGCCTTATCCAACCAAAAGCCACCCTCGGTCCTACCTGTCCCTTTCTCTTTTCTGTCATTAGCAATGCCTTTTGCTCCTTTTCTGAATTAATTAGGAAATAAAAATAGAAACCCTGACATGTTTATAAAGATTCAGACTGCTGGTTAAACATGAAAGAACAGAGGTTGGGAACACAGAGGTGACACATTTTATTTCTGTGATGACAAGTTAGAGTCCTCCTGCCAGCTGGCCCTTGCAGAGCCAGAAGCATGCACCTGTCTACAGAAGAGTCAGAGAGGAAGGGGGAGCTGGAAGAGCCACTGGGGCCCCGTGGCCTTCCATGCCACGCAAATGAGTTCGCATTGCTCGGGGTCATTGAACAGGGTTCAATGTGGAGTGGTTCCTGACAGCTCCTGGCAGAGGGGAAGGCAGGGAGACCACCTCTGCCAGTTTGACCACAAAGGTGGTCCTAGTTCTGTTTAGAGCCCCCTAGAGCAGGGCTCTGGCGTGGGGAGTTCGCCTCTTCCCACCTTCCTCCATACAGGAAAAGGCGGAAGGGGTGGGTCTCCTGAGTGTCCCCGGGATGCACTTCTAGGGTGACAGTCCTGCCGAAGGAAATGAGAAGCGATAAATGATCGGGCCCCGATTAAATCAGCCACCTTGGGAAAGGTGCTGAGCCAGAGACATTTCACTGAAATAAGGAGAAACCTGGGAATAGATTTCTGGCAAGCAATCCCCAAGCAGATACGGTCTGAATTGGAAATAGATTTCATGGGCAGATAAAGTCTAATAAATGGCAGGTCACTCAAAAATCATATATCATCAAGTCTCATACAGTGCGAAGTTTGTTATCAATAATTTAACACGAGAAGGGCCTAGCCCTTAGCAAATATTTAATTTCAAAACATACCTACTGATTTACTCAGATACAGCATACATAGTATATTAAAAATATATTGCAAGAAGCCAAATGCCAATAAAGCTGCACTTAGAGGACTCGCTGCGTTTGTTGCCTTCTGAATATTCCGTTAAAGAAGGGACCGGGCCCTCCACCCACGGAGCTGGTCCACTAGCAATGAATTGCCAGATTGCGCTGGAGAAGAAAGTTTTACACAGACATTACCTGAGCTCCCATTCCCAGGCCAAGCAACGTGCCCGATGCCACTTGTACAAGTACTGGGGATGAGAATTAGGTCCCCACCAGACCGTGCATGCTGGGCTTGAAGGTCACAAGAAAAAGGGGCATCTGATTAAAGCAAAGTCTTTAATAACAAAAAGGAGTCATTTTTTAAGATATTAGGAGGCAAAGGGAATTATCCCCACGGCCACTGTCTGCAGTGAACATTAGTCTGGGCCAGTGCCCCTCAGCCCCTACTCAATCATCGAGTCTACTCCAAAGCAGACCTGCTCCCCACTTGGCTGAAAAGTGTCACCTCTGGGCAGCAGGCAGCGGCGACAAGGGTTCTAGAGGGTCGATGTTTTCTAAGAGAATGGTAGTTCACTTAACCGAGTGAAAAACACAGGCGTGGCCTCAGTGAGGACAGAGTAGTTCCATGGTAGACACTTCCCAAATAAGACTTTGGGTCTTCTTTTGGGGGTGATAAAAACCCAGCAGGGATACATTTGGTGGCTGGCAGGGGGTAGGGCAGAGTGAGGGAACCAACAGATGCCTCTAATCATCTTCCAGCCAGGAAACGGTGAGGGGATAACAGAACTGAGAGCTTGGTGCCAGCCCAGCTCTGCCACCCCGAGTTATGGCCCCAGGGTTCGACTCCACCGTCTGGAAGGCTCTTCCATTCCAAGATGCTGGAACATAACTGTTATCCAGCCTCAGCAGAGGGATTTCCTACCACTTTCCATCCCCACGCCGGCAGCTCAATGGGCAGCTTCTCTGATCATCCCACAGGCAGTGGCTGGAGCAGGAAGAGAGGACTGGGCTGGCTGTCAGGAGACCTGGCTCTCAACTTCTCTGGGCTTATCTCTACGCGCAAAGACCTCCGAGGCTCTTCCAGCTCTCAAAGTCTCTTCCCTAAAAAACTCAGAATTGCCTCTACAGCTGAAAAAAAACTATGAATTTCTTGTTCTTCCACATATTGCACCCTTGTGGTGCAGGAAGGGTGTACTGGAACTCTGAACCAAAACACCCTGCCACTAGCCCCACCAGCCGACCCTGTCCACAAACACACCTGACAAGGGCAGCAGGAAGCTTAAGCAGATGAGGTCAGGTAAGAAAAATCACAGAGTCCTCTAAGCCACAGTGAGGTGTGAGAATGAGGTTGTCTACACTGGCTTTGATGGAGGCTCATCCGGACTCAGTTTCTTCTTCATAAACTGCAATCATCCTTCCTTCTCTTATCTTCCCTGATAAAATCCCCACCTTTCCACCAGCCCAGCAAGAGGACCCTTAAATGACACCGACTCCAGAAGGTCATAGTTAAAATCGCTGTAGTGATGACCTTAAAGGATCTTGTCATCGGGATAGGCACACAGGTCAGCTGGTACCCAACCACTTGACACTTCAGATTCACGATGAAGATGGCATGAAGGGGACTGGCTGGGGTGGGGGGCTGTGGGGAGTAGGGGTGAACACTAGAATAAAGATGGGTGGGGGGCTGGACAAGCTGCCCACTCCCCACTTTT
Organism: Indri indri; assembly: GCA_004363605.1. Taxonomy (NCBI): domain Eukaryota; kingdom Metazoa; phylum Chordata; class Mammalia; order Primates; family Indriidae; genus Indri; species Indri indri. Next base: position 4,635 of record RJWJ010044611.1, on the reverse strand, counting down.
GCTAAAGGCAGGTCCTCTCCAATGCTGCTGAATTCTCTGCAAAACAGAAGCCCAGTCTGCAATTCATCGTTAGAGCCAAACACAAAGCACAGTTCCAGAGCGCACAAACCACAAAGTATGTAAAAGTCAGCATTTTGGAACCAAAAGAAACTGCCACGCTCAGGCCCCTGGGGGCTGCTTTGGGATAGCTCCTTTCCTCTCTCGTGGCATCTACTGATTCAAAATCCAACCTACACCCCTAAGTCAGAGAATAGCGATGTTATCTAACAATTGTTTCTTATTTGTCCATGCATGCTTCTATCTACTTTTGGAAGCGCTAGGCAATGTTGTGGCCATGTGATCAATCAGTCAGAGAAATAATGTAGCTCATGATGCTTAGATCGGGCTCTCAGCCGCCCTCCCACCTTCACGCCGTGTTCGTGAAACTCTTCACTCAGCAGAACCGGGACTGGGCGCTCCCATGTTTAACCGATAAAACCCTCTCTCTGAAGTCAGGGTAAGCGGGAGAAGAACAATCAGGTCTTTGATTTTTACATGAGGTGTCAAGGAAGCAAATTCCACTCCTGACACCATAAGCAACTTTCTTTCAGCCTGTTTCTGACACCTCTGATGGCTCCCGAGTTAATTTTCCAGAGACACCCATTTTAGGCAACTCTGGGAGCCCCCGAGGAAAAAAAAGTTAGAAATATCAAAACAGCCACGCGCTCCACCATTTGGCGCTTTGGAGAACAATTTAAATTTAGTGCATTTAGACCACTTTATATTAACTAATTTAGAAAATTTCGCTTTAGCAGACTTAGCTGGCTGCTTTTCACCGCCAAACTAAATACTCCACTTTAAAATACACCCCTGCGTACTCATGTGATTTCTCCTTTTAGGCTAGGAATGTAATGTTGACATAAATGTCAAATAAAATTAATGAGAGAATGGGCCCTCAAATGGTATTCCTGTGGAGGGAATTTGTTAGACTGGGACCTTTGAGCCCAAATGTATATATAATTACATAACACTCATATGAGGAAAGAATTTGAATGTTAAGCTTTAGCAAATTTATCACCTTTGTCAGAAATGCTGTTACCCACAAAAAGCAGGTTGCAAGTAAATTAAGATGAAAATACCATCAGATTAGAAGTCTGTCACAGCAAGCTACTGCAGAATTAGAAGGGTGGCCCATCTGCTGGGTATCGAATCCTTCCCTTATCTATACAGAATTAAGATCAGATGTCTGAGGCTAAGCCCGAACACTTCCGCTGCTGGCTTTGCAAATGGACCTCCTCCGCCCAACCCAGCTCCTTCCCTTCCTCCCCTGCCCCTCCCAGCTGGCCACTTAGAAGAGTAAAAATGGCAGTTAAAGCAATAACAGGTATTTTCGCTCGATAGTCAAGGCACTGGATACCAGCAGAATGGCTGCCTCCATCCATACACTGATATATAACTACTTTGTCTTTTATTTGCAGTCTCAAAAGTCTTCCCCAAGAATAGCAGAATCATGGAAAATCACTCTAATCATTGAAAAGAGCCCTGTGCCGAGTAAAGCAGCAAGTCTTCCCTTGTCAGAGTAAAAGGCTTGTAGTAAAATTTCCTGTAAACACAGGGAAACCTACATTTACCCCCTCGCCAAGGAAAATGCCTAGCGGGAGCCACACGGGCATTTATGCAGAGAACCTGCAGATGTCTGGGGTGTGATGGATGCCTGAAGGGAGGAGTTGCCAAGAAAACAGTTATTGTGTTTTATTTTTTTCACACTTCAGAATTCAATCTTAAAGACTAGACTCCACCCACCACATTCCCATTTCATACACTGATCTCAAATACAATCTCATAATTCTGAAAAGCCATGATATGGTCCCTAAATAAAATTGTATGGATGGGTTTTTTTATTTCTTTCTTGCTACCTAGACACCTCTCTCTCTCCTGGAAAACCCCAGAAAGACGAGCGTAAGAATCATGAAGGGCCTAGGAGTGATTCCTCTATGGCGAAATCCTAGAGGGATCGAGCAAAACCCACCAGTTCCTTTTGATGTTCACGCATTTTACAAAGTTCACAAAATCCATATATTTGGGGGCAGCCACAGAGAATTTCTAATTAAATTATGGGGAGGGAAAGAGAAAATGTTTAACTACCATTGCAAACGACTCACACTCCTTCTGTTTACTATGAAATAATCCTTACTCTGGGTGATCTGGAATGTCTGCCTAGGACCCAGGGAACATTCTCCATTTTCTTCTTCTTCTTCAGGCTATCAGTTCATAATGAACAAATATGGAAATTTTCTGAGGGGGAAATTCAACTACCAAAATAACTCTTTCATAATTCATATGTGCAATCACAACGGTGATTAATAAAAACCTGAAACAGTTCCTAAAAGCCTAAAGCATTAATTACTCTGTTAGATGTCAGGACTCTATGAAAACCTATGACAGCAGGTTACTCAGGCAAATTAAATCATAGTACTTATGGTGGAAAAAGAGAAATCTTCCCTTGGTGGATCTGCAGGCTAGTATAATATATGCTTTTGAAGAGAGGTGACCAACCCACGGCTCTTTGGGGCTCTATATTTCAACCCTGGAAGACATATGAAAGGGGAAAAAAAAGCCATTGCAAATTGAATTTATGCTGGGATGAAAGGTAATATTACATCCTTTGAAAGACCTAAAAATGAATGAATGATACTATTTCCACTAAAGGGGAGACCACCGCTCATTGAGTGTCTACCATGTGTCCATAGTCAATGTGATTCTTTTCTTGGCCTCTGCCCAATTCCCCTTCAACTTCAATGTGCTTCTCAATTATTTTTGCTAGCTCATGTTCTTCAGGTCCAATCTCTAAATTTTAGCGCTCAGGACTCTGTCTGGGGCCTTCTCTCTTCTCTGCCCGCTCTCTCTGGATAATCTTACCCAACGCTGTAGCTGTAGATGCCACCTACATGCTGATGACTCAAATTCCATGCTCTCCCCTGAGCTCCAGAAACATCCAGCTGCCCTCCTAACTTGTGCAACAGGCATCTCCATCCTAAGCTGTCTGACACAGGACACTTGATCTCCACTCCCCCACCCCAAATCTGTTCACCCCAAGTCTTTCCAATCTCAGGAAATGACACCACCTTCCAAAATCCTAAAATAATCCTCCATCCCTCCCTTTCTCTCACCCCCAGCTTCCCATCCATCAGCAAGTCCTGTTGGCTCTGCTGCCAAAACACATCCCGAATCTTTCTACTTCTCACCATCCCACGTCACTGCTCCAGCCGAAGCCCCCTTCTTCTCTCCCAGACACTGTCGTACCTCGTAACGGGTCTCTCTGCTTCCGTCCTCCACATGGTAGCCAGAATGTTCTTTTAAAAATATAAATCTAACTCAGTGACTTATTTGCTTAAATCCTCTAGCAGTTTCCCCTTATACCTGGAATAAAATCCATCCTTCTCTTGCCTATAAGACCTGAGGTGATGGGGCCCTGCCATTTCATCTCCTAGTCACTCCACAACTCACCAACTCCAGCCACACTGGTCCTTCCTGCAGGGCCTCTGCATGTACCGTGCCCTTAGACTGGCCCCTTCTCTGCAGAGAGCTTGCTCTAGCCACCCTTTTCCAGGTGGCCCCACTGTCATTCCTTATCATTTTTTACCCTGTATGCTTATTTCATACCCAACAGTATCTTGTGTATTTATTTTTATTAGCTGTTTATTATTTCCTTGTCCCTGCAATCGAATGGCAGCAGGAACTGTAACCATCTTACTGCTACAAAGTAAGGTGCCCAATAATATTTACCCAATATATACATAAAGGAATAAATAAATTTATTTCCCTATCTTTTTCTAACTTTATAAGATAGATTATTCCTACCCTGAAGAGGAAAAATTAAGGTTCCCAGGGTTAAATGCAAAGTCATCAGGTAATTGGAGACAAAGCAAGAATTTGAACCTGAATCTATTTGACTCCAGCGCTCATCTTTCCAAACACCAGATTGATATTTCTACCAAAATCTAGAAAAATCAATCAAGTATAGTAACTCTGCTCCTAAGATTTTCCAGAAACAAATAGCTGGGAACTTGTATTAGGCTCAGCATTTCTTCTTCATCCACAATTTCCTCATCTATAAAATGGGTGAACAAAATGAGTTTATTTTTTAGACAGATTCTCACTCTGTCACCCCATGTAGAGTGCAGTGGCGTCAGCCTAGCTCACTACAACCTCAAACTCCTAGGCTCAAGCAATCCTCCTGCCTCAGCCTCCCAAGTAGCTGGGACTACAGGTATACACCACCATGCCCGGCTAATTTTTTTATTTGTTGTAGAGACAGGGTCTCCCTCTGTTACTCGAGCTGATCTCAAACCACTGGGCTTAAGCAATCCTCCCAAGTTGGCCTCCCAAAGTGCTGGGATTACAGGCGTGAGCCACTGTGTCCGGCCCAAAATGAGTTTCTAACAGAGATGTTAGGAGAAATAATTTCCTTCCAGATTACAAAGTGTTTTGTTAACTCTCAGAAGATGGCTTTTTAGGACCGTGATGCCAAGTAACTCTAACCAAAATCCATTCAGTGCTCAAAGGAAACCATCTTGCAGGGCTCTCAGCCAAACTGGGTAATCACATAAACACAGTCAAGAGTTAAGGACCACATAATAATGCCAAATATGGACT
>RJWJ010044610.1:0-12094 GCA_004363605.1 Indri indri | reverse complement strand
CAAAGACCTTCATATTGCCTTACTCCTTGCAATAATGCTTTTCAGCTTACCAAACAAAAACTACCAAACACTCTTCCCATATGGCTCTTCCTATATTCTGTCCTACGTCACCATTATTTACATGCAAAAAATTGTCTAAGTGCCTTAGAAGATAACCATATTAATCATCTTTGTACTAATTAATTCATTCCAAAATTATGCATTGAGGATCTATTATATAACAAGCACTATGAAGCCAAGAGCCTGAGCATACAACCCCATGGAGGTGCTAAGTATCTTAGTTAATATTTTTTGGAAGAATGTGCAAAACCAAATTTGGGCTGCAAACAGAAGAAAGGCTCAGTTGTAATCTAGAATATAAAGTGAACTTTTTTTTTTTTTTTTTGAGACAGAGTCTCATTCTGTTGCCTGGGCTAGAGTGCCATGGCATCAGCCTAGTTCACAGCAACCTCAAACTCCTGGGCTCAAGCAATCCTCCTGCCTCAGCCTCCTGAGTAGCTGGGACTACAGGCATGTGCCACCATGCCTGGTTAATTTTTCTATATATATTTTTAGTTGTCCAGCTAATTTCTTTCTATTTTTTTGGTAGAGACAGGGTCTCACTCTTGCTCAGGCTGGTCTCAAACTCCTGAGCTCAAATGATCTGCCCACCTCGGCCTCCCAGAGTGCTAGGATTACAGGCGTGAGCCACCGCGCCTGGCTACAAAGCGAACTTTTAAAACGATGATGCCATCTGATACTGACTTTATTTATTTATTGAGCAAATATTTTGAGTACTTTATACCAAAAGCTGTGCTAGGCACTGGTGATGTAATGGCAAATAAGAAAGTCACTATCCTTAAGAAGTTTCACATGGGATTGGGAACAGTAAATAGGCAGTTACTGTCCAGGGCTAGAATAGCATAAAGGCAGCGCAACAGAGCACAAAGGAGGGTAATCTTTTGCCACCTTAGAGATATCAGATAGGGCTTTTCAGAAGGAGAAGTACGTCAGCTGAGAGCTAACAGATGAAGATCAGCTGGATAGGAAAAATAATTCAGTACAACTGGAGCTAATCAGGGAGGTGGGGCATAGCTAGAGAGTGCAGGCAGAAAAGGTAAACAGTTGCCAAGTCACCAAGAGTGTTAAATGCCACAATACGAATGATTAGTCATGGAATCTTCACAGGCTCATGCAGATATTGCAATTGAAACTTCGTTACTGATTGACAGAATAAAGTGAGAATCAGCAGATGTGGATTCTGCTTTTGATTTAGTCACTTGGTGTCAAAGCTCAAATTATGTCACTTACCATCTTAGGCTTCATTTTTCTCATCAACCTAATGGAAATGATGTTACTTATTCTACCCACCATGCACGAATACTGTGAAAATCTAATGAACTAATGTTAACTGGGAACACTCTTCAGTCTTTGGCCAAAATCCTGCCCACTGCTCCTTCTCTCCTGCTTATTCCTGTACCTCCGACCCCTCCCAGCTGGCACTGCCCATTCTTCCTTCAGTTTACTTATTTCCCCAGGCAAGCTGTAGAACAGAGTATCAGCTCTAGACTGCCTCACTGTTCACGAAAGGAGCAAATTACAGCCCTCACCCACCTCCCCTTTTTAGTGGGATGTATTTGCCAGTTGTAGAGTTACGGAAGTAGACCAAGTTGATGGAACATATCAAGGCTATTACAAGAGATCTTAAAGAAGTAGGACGAGTTATTCATGGTCTTCATCCTCCGAATAGAGCCGAGCCTGACCTTAATTAAGCTCCCATACCTGATGACCTTCTTAGATGCTGTGGGTCTCTACAAGTCTCAACCTGGGTTAAGTGGAAGACGCTAAAGGCATTGTGCGAAATGAGCATGGGCCGGGGCATACACTAGGTGGGCTGAAGGCCAAGGAGCCCTGAAATTGCAGGTGTAATTTGTCTGGTTGTCTTCAGTTACCTTATTCAGAGGGGAAAAATGGTTATGTTGACTGACTGCTGAGTAGTTATGCAGGGCAGAGGGAAGAGAATAAGCAGAGGACAATAATGTCAGTGTTATTTTCCCCAAAAAGAAGCAAATCAGACTGAACCATGGAAAAAGTCAGTGTATTAGGCTGAGCCACAAATAGTCTGAGAATGAAGGAAGGAAGAAATGTAAGGAGGAAGGAAGGAAGGGAGAGGAGAAGGGGGAGGGGGAGAGAGGAGAGAGAAACAAAGAAAGAATGAACAATATGGAAATATTCCAAGGTGAGATTTCAAGAGCATAGCAGAGGTCAGTTCAAGGCATCTGTTCAAATGGGTGTGTCTGAGGCTTGTGGAAGCCAGTAGAGGATTTGGTTTGTCATCCAACACATGGAGATTCTCGCATTAGCCCATCACCTTTTGGAATATTTTGCCATTGTTGTCTAAATAGACATGAGTGTACGAAGTGGGAATATAACCTTCCATCTTTATTTCTCTAAATGCATGTCCACTACCTTTGTCTTTCTCTGCTTTTCCTTCAGTGTCACAAATGGTCCCGCTTTCTGGCTTTCAAAGGTATGAAACACTTCATGCATTCTACAGTAGGAATGAGAGCTGGTCATCAAATCACTTGCAACATCACAATCTTGGCATTTATCTTCACCTTGCTCTCCTGTCTCTGTTCTTCTGTGTAACTTCTATCTGGCTTTCCCAGACCACTGCACAGGTATCAACTGCTGGTGGAGTGTGTGTTTCATACACGCAACTCCATTGCAGGATCCGTTCACTTGTTATTGGTTATCTGCCTTCAACTTTAACCAGCCAGGTCTCCTTTTCCTGAACCTTGACTCACTAGACTAGACTTCTCTTCTGCTGGGTCAACCTTCTCATCCAGAAACATTTCCCACTTCATCAAGGACAGCATTCTTGGGGATCCATTTCACAAGGGTTTCCTCCTTCACGCTTCTTTCTCAGTGACCGGGTAGGCATGATGATCCAGCCCACCTGCCCTGCCACACCTTCTGCCAACAAGGGACCCAACCCTCGGTGGCAGCGCCCAATCCGTCAGCTACATGATTCCCATGGATGAGAGGTAGCCTACCTTGCCAGCCTTGGCCTTCTAAGAAAGATGATGCTTTATTTCATCTCTGCTTCTTTCCGTTTCATTCTCGGGGCATATACACTTGGTGTGTTCCTGGGGAAGCGGGGCTGGGGTTGGGCCTGGAAGCAGCAGAGGAGCCATACTCACAGCATTGCTACATTTTGTGTTATTTACATTCACCTGTAATGCAAAGCAGGTATCCTTTCATTTGTGGATTCTTGAAACAAATACCTTTCATTTTTCCTATGGCATTTCTTTGATTTGTCTTTTTTGGATTTATTTATTTAATTCATTTTATTTCTGTTGTAGCTTTTTCATTCTCTGTCAGAGTAGAAAGTTATTTAAATTATCTGGTGTTACATCCAGCTTGAAAAAAAGCTGATTATTTTTGATAAGTGACCATAATTTTTCTTTGAACTTGCTACCAAATCTGAGTTCTTATTTGCCTTCTCTTCAATCTGAAATGCTAATTTCAGACACATTATGCTCCAGTGGATATTCCAATGACTGCAGGAGGTTCAAATCCTGATATGAGAGCTTCTATTGTCAACTCTGAATCTTTTTTTTTTTGATCAATTGATTCGACTCTCTTTCCCGTTCCATTCAAGCATTTCTCAGTCATTGGTATCAGCTATAGATCCATCTCTGCTTATGCTTGAATTAGTTCTCCAGTTCTCCCCTTCTTTTCCTCATTGCTTGTATTTTCTGCAATATGTTCGATACAGAAGTTTGCTTATGGTTACGGTGCTTGTGATTGAATTTCTGAAGATCTGGTGAACAGTCTGCCCGGCTGTCTTGTGCCATGCAGTGACGTATTTGAGCTTGCTGTCCTGCCATTTCGACATCTCCTTTCATAAAGTTCATGTCAGCCTCCAGTTTCTCAAAAATTGCTGTGCTGTCAGCCCTCTTCCCAAACTGGCTCAACAGTCTGCCTGATTCAAGCTGTTTCCAGAAAGTTTCTGGGTACTATGTGCTAGGCTTCCATCAAAATGTGATTTCCTCTCCTGTTTCAGTTCATTGACATAATGCTTTTAACGTCCCAGTAATCCAGGAAGGTATATTCTTTGAGAAAAACATCGTCATTGCATTCATGAAGCTATGAAGGAAAAGTTTTACATGATATATATTTATATTTGTCTTCCACCTTTGTCCCTCAGGTTGATAATTCTCTTGAGAGTTTTTAAGTTGCTTTGCATAGCTGAGGTCAGTCTCTCTTTTCCTTAATAAATTTGAGGTATTTTTCAAAACCATCACTTTCCCACTGTGTATATTGTGCCCGGCTCAAGGCAGAAGGGGCAGGAAGGGGCACTGTAGGTGTGGCGAACCCTACTCCTCAGGCCCTCAAGTGATCCCATAGGTGAGGAAAGTCCAGCCCTCTCATGGCCACAGACTGCTCTGGGTCACCTCCTTCTCTCTCCATTTGTGTCCCTGGCTACTCTGCCTCCCAGTGGCTACACAGAAGCTTCACAGCAAAATGTCTGGAGGAAACAACAGCCTTCAGCACAAAAAGAAAGGCTGTGAGGAGGGGAAGCCCCATCTCATGTGCTCCAAGGGCCCAGGCCAGCAAGACCTGGGAACACCCACTTTCTTGATAGGCATTTATACATTACCAGCATATGAACAGCTAACAGATCATGGACACTGAATCAGTTTCATATCTGTAAAAACAACTGACAACCCTGGAATATTTGAGCGCCTACTGTTAATACAAAACACCACCTCCCCGCCTCCTTCTTCCGGATAGCCTCCTGAAGATTCCAGCAAATTTTGTTACGTTCCAGGCCTGAAGAGTCAATAAGAATTTCCGGAGAACTGATGGAATATTTTAGTGCAAGATCTGAGATCCTACATTTTCTACTGAAGTGTAAATCTTCCTTAAATACCCCTAACTAAGGGTTAGAATGAGCTGATTTGAAAATGAAAAGACCTGAGCTAAAAGATATTTTTAAGAAATGCAATTTAATAATTTTAAGCTGTGACACTGCCTACAGTGGAAAAAGAGACAAAAGTTGGACTCGGTTTCTTATAGCATGTGTAATTAATTCTATAAATAGGTCAGAAACATTTGATAGTGCAGAGATCACTTGCCAATACCTCTGCATGCCCTACAAACATTTAAAAATAGTACAATTGGGCTTCTCTCTTAGGAGAGAAGGAGATTTTATAATTTTCCCTAGGCAACTATCAGCACACCTTCTCTGTTAAAGATTACCTAAAATAGCATTTTTCAAACTTTGAATACAACCCACAGTAAGAAATTATTTTTAAATAGTGACACAATATCTACCCTAACATGCATGAAACTGAAACAAACGTTGCGTGGAATAGTGCACATCATTACAACATGGAATGCATGCTGATATTTTCTATCCCATTCTATTCTTTTCTGTTTGTTAAAAGGGAAATAAAAGCTAGTATGACTTGAAACTGGCTGCATAACTCAAGACCAATCAGTACAGTGGTTCTTAACCCTGGATAATATTACAGTCATCAGAAGAATTTTTTCCAAAAAACAATGCATGTTCTTATTCCAGACCAAAAAAAAAAAAAAAAATCAAAATTTCTGATATGGGGTGAGGAAAATGTTTTTATTTTAAAGCTCACAGATGATGCTAACGTATAGCAAGGACCACTGCTCTGATGGGTCGTAATTTACACATTAAAGAATCCTAATCTAGAAGTTTCAGTCAGCATTATATTCATGTTGGTATTAGAAAAGTCTCAAGGTAAGTTTTTATGAGAACTATAAACCAGGGTATTATCTGACTTTTTGTATCCAGTATTAGTGCCCATTATCAGAGTTTTATTTGTGTGTGAACGCAAGTGAACAATGACTTTATCCCATGCACCCAAATAAAGAGAATGTGGGTTAGATATGGATCATTCTGGAGTCTTAATCAGAGGGGGAAGGAAAGGTCCAAGCTATGAAACATATGTCCAAGGATTATGGCATGGATGTAACAACATGCAAACAAAACCAGGAACCTTAATCTATTCAACTTTTCGATTTGCTATGTTTTTGTGATATGTGGAAAGAGTCATTTGTTTTCCAAAGTTAATCATATCAACATGGATTTGAGAAAACTTTGCTCACTTAACTCTGATGGGAGGAACTGTACCCTTGCTCTTCCTACATTACTCACAACTCTGAGTCCCTGGGATTGTATCTGATATATATTTATTTATACCCTATTTGTTGCAAAAAAAATTTAAAACAGCTTAAAATATGGTAGGATTAGGAGAGGAAAAGAGGAAGGAAAGAGAGAGAAAACATAGGAGAGGTGGGGGAGGGAGGTGGGAAAAAGAAAAGGAAGAGGAAGTGGAGCAGAAGAGATGAGGTCAAAGCCAAGAGAGAATGCAAGGAAGCCTGGAGTGATGTCTGCACACAAAAGGCACAGTACAAGGGGAATGAAAGGAGACAGTATTTGTCAATTTTTTGGCACACCTGGTAACCAACATCCAGTAGTTATTTGCTGCTTCTGAACTCTGTGCATTTACTATGTAACTGTCAACTCCATCACTTTGCTTTAGGAAAATGTGACAATTTTCATTCATCTGTAAATTGAGGATAATGTTATTATACTGTAGCCCACCTCATGGGGATATTTTGATTATTTGTGGCATAATGTTTAAGTAAATGCCTGAAAAAGGTATTTATTAATGCAAGACATATTTCTTCAGTCTACGTGGATTAATTGCACCTCTCCAAAATAGATAGATAGACATGTATGGAAATGCTGTCATTCAGATTGCACAAAACAGGCATGGAGAGCATGTGCTGCTTTGGACTGAGACTAGAAGAACAATTCGACACCAAGAGCACAATATTTAACAAAATCTGTCTACGTCTCCAGCTTATTGTGATGCTGTTAATAAGGGCCTGGTTTCTTCTCAAATGGAATTTTACACATTCAGCAACAAGGCCTCAGGCCTACATTTCTTGGAGTTTGAGCATCCTCTAGAGATTTGGCCTCTGAGGCCTGGAGTATAGGTAGGAGATTGATTATATATAGAGAAAAATGCTATACAGAAAGGCAATTTCTGAAACTTGAGTTTCCTGCTTTTCTTTGTATAAATCCATTGAAGAGTTGTTGGAAATTGTTGATATTACCATCACCATGGTAGCAATTCTACTTAAAACCAGCATTAAATAATAGTTTAAAATTCAGGAAGCACTTGGCAAAGCCTTTGGAAATAACCAAAGTTATAGTGGACCATAGCATTTTTTTTCAAAGACTCATGATAAAATACAGAAATGTACTAAAATGACAAAGAATTTTTTCCATTATATTAATGGACATTTGTTCAGACAGAAGAATATATGCATTTACACGTGGCCGACTCCTTCATTTGGATATAACAAGGAAAAAAGAAATTACATTCACTGAGTGCCCACTACATGCCTGACAATGCACTGCACACTTTTGAACATTATTTCATTTAAGGTTATAGTTTTTCAACATAGGTGGTATCTCCATTTTACAGATAAAAGCATTGAGGTGCAGAAAGATTAAGTAACCTGTCCAAGTTACAAAGGGCTGTCCCAAACAGAGGCATAATTTAAACACAAATCTCTCCGAGTTTCAAGGTCCATAGATTAGTTTACCCACTGAGAAATCAAATTTAATCCCAGAATTTCCTAGTCCAAACTACAGTCCTAAAGACTGGGGAAGAACTCCTCTGGATGTTCTAAAAGAGGGATGGGCAAATAATATCTATAAAGGGCCAGATAGTAAATACTTGCAGTTCTGCAAGCCATATGTCACAACTACTCAAATCTGTGATTGTGGCACCAAAACAGCCAAGGAAGATATTTAAATGAATGGGCATGGCTGCGTTCCAATAAAACTTTATTTACAAAAACAGGTGACAGGCCAGATTTAACCCAAAGGCCGTAAGTTTTAGACCCCTGTTCTGAGACATATCCATGAGGAGACACACTCAGTGAGACAACCATTTCCGAATTTGTAGAGGTAGAAAAAGCTAAACATTTACACGAAGGTTCCAAAACCAGAGACATTCCCTTTGATTAAAAAAAGAATAAGAAATTATCTTTCATTTTCATTAAGACAAGTTTTTAATTCCTTTTGCACAGAAAATATGTAGCTTCTAGCAAAGATACTTAAATTTGGAAAAGAAAATTGCCATGATTTATTTTCCTTTTTGGTTTTGAGAAACACTTCATTCAATTTCCATAGGGAATGGTATTTGATAATTGAGATACATAATGCTTTATAATTTCTAATTTCCACTGTTGCTCTAACACCCCAAGAAGAAAAATAATTATTCTGTGATGAAACTGGTTAAATCTGGGTTTACTTTCTATTTTATTCTAAGGTTGTATTTTGGATCTTTGCTGAAATAATGTGGCAGGAAGGACTATGAATCTCAAACTGAAAGCTCATTATATGCAAACAGCGAGTAGAAGCTACTACTGGTAAAAGAGCAGAAAAGGAAGGAGGCAAGGAGGGAAGGCAGACACGAAGGCTCTCTGGTGGGCCAGGAGCAGGGGTGTGAGATGACTTCTAGGACTCTCTGGCCCAGTAGATCTCCAGATATGAGAATTATAGTTTCCAAACAAAACAAGAGAACCCTTGTTTGGCGAACTGTAATACGAGTGTCCCAAAGGGACAAGAGCACTGGGCATATTTAGAACAACCATGACTGCAAATCCTGGGGGACAGTGACTATATCTATAGAATTTCTGTACATCCTGAGCTGGAAGACGAAAAATATAAGGAGAAAAATCCACAGATTAGGGTCTGGGGGTCAAATTGAGTTAGGAGGAGATTTATAGGTCAGGTTAACCAGCCCGGCTGAGTATGTGGAAGTGAGTTAGAATGAGTTAGAGTCATTACATTCCTATTTCATTTTGTATAGGTTCTAAAGGGATTAAACAGTCAACATTTTCTATTTCTATGCATCATTGCAGTTTTAAAATTCATAGTTTTAGGCAGGAAATAAGGTTGATCCATGACCTGGCATCTTGATTTAGATACATGTGAGCTGTGCGATTAAAAGCATGGCCTATAGTGTAAGCCTGACTGGCTTCGAATCCCAATTCCATCCCTTACTGGCTTTGTAGCCTTGGGCATGTTATCTATGCTTTCTGTACTCAGTGGGCAGAGTAATAGTCCCTACCTGATGGGATGGATATGTGGGTTAAATGGGTCACTACATTTATCCACTCATTTACCTATCTGTTGAACTTCCCACACCTATATTGAACATGAGATCAGTTAAGGAACCTCTAGTTCAATATAGGTGACAGGCTAATGGCTCCGCCATTAAAGAACGTTGTGATATGCGCTGAACAAATGCTTGGATAGAGAAGAGGCCTCTAGAGCACTCTGGAGACACAAAAAGGCCCCTGGAATTGTTGATGCTTGAGCTGAATTTTGTAAGAGAAAAAGTAGGACTCAGATAGGCAAAGAAGAAAGTATCTGGTTTTTCACACAGAGGAAGCAACTTGCCTATAGGAAAATCAACATGCTCTTAATATGATTTTCAAAGCCCTCCATGTGTGACCTGAAATTGCTTCCTAGCCACTGCCAGCTCATTGCTCCCCAGTCCCAGACACCCGCCACATGTCATTGCCTGAACATCACCTTCCCCCCGACCCCCAACTCCCAGTCCATAATTCTCAATTTCTAACTGTTTAGTGCTTATCAAAAGTCAGGAAATAACTGTATTTTACAGCATCAGAGGGTGAAGGCCACTACACCCCACACCTGCTCCATATCCAGTCACTAGCACAGTCTCCAAGCCTATCACTGCTCAGCATACCCTCTAAAATGTCATCAAGGGTTGACAGACACAGTGCACCACACCCACAGTGACCTAAAATGAACCACAGACGTCTTCCTTCTCTCTCCCTCACAAAACCTATCGAACTGTTACAATGATGAGAAACAACACGTCTTCTCGATGATCTCATCTAACCAGCACCAATGTCTGACATTTTTGGTTCTAAATAATTATGATAAGTGCCTTGAATAGAAGTTACAGTGTTTCCTAAGAATGCCTAAAGCTATACAGGCATTGAGAAAATATCCCCATACAGAGAAAGTTAAACCCCACGGGTTCACATTAATTTACTGTTATACCATGAAGCCAATATCAGACTCTAAAACATACTCATGACTCTGGCTCCATGACATTAACCTCACCACCAGTCAAGGGTGAGTCATTTCCTCAATCACAATCTTTCTAAACAAAAGAGACAATTGAAGAATTCTACTCCCCTGGAGATATTCCTCTTGGATTTCAATTGAACCCTTTAAGTGAAGGGGCCCTATAACTTTCAAAACTGGGGAATGAAACCTATTAGAATGGCTAACTCTCTAACACTTGATGTTGCTACCTCATAGGCAAAAACAATCTTTTTCTTGTTATATATAAATTCTCGGTTCTCACAAGCTCTGAAAACAGCTATGTATTTCACTGCATTTCGCTACATCTCTGGCAAGTTGGATATTGAAAAGGCAAAAAAGTTCTGACAGTACTCTAAATGAATGCATCGGTATTTCTGTAAGTGGATGTCGAGGGTTTAATCTGCACTATGGTGCTGTCTAAAACTGGTAATAAAACAAAGGAATAATATGTCAAGATAAGATCCAAAGGACATATAATAGTGACATGTGCTACTCCATGACAAGACCATAATGAAATGTACTAGGAAGAGAGTAGCCATCTAAAAAAGAAGCCACGAATTTCTGACAACTGCTATGGAACTAGAAATGGGGAAGTTAACAACCCATCTTTCTTGTTCCTTTTCAGTTTCTGGACCAGGTTTAAAAAACAGCAATCCATTAGTAAGTTGTCACAGCAAGAGATGGAAGATGTTTATAGTAGACACAATTTAGGCTCTTTGCCAGTTCACAGCGACCCCGTACTTGCCCTCTCAACCATGGAGATGGGCACAGTGAACCCTTCCCCCACCCTGTCCCCCTGGCCCCAGCCACTGGACCAGAAATGGAGAAGACTAGAAATTTGGAATTAAGACTGAGGGATTCTAATTTAGCCTGTGCTGGTCTCTAGGACAGAGATGTAAACATCATACTATGAGGAGCCACATTTTGCTTGTCACGTGAACTGAAAAGCAAATATAATTGTTATAAGTTTCAAAATTATATCACCTTGGATGTGGAAAAATGACATTGTATTTTTCTTTAACTAAAAACTTTTCTGATTTGGAGCCACCATTATTTCTGATTAATAATAATCTGTTTTTTTTCTAGAAAAACTCAAATTGAGTGATTTCTCAGACCATTCAGACATGAACCATGGTTGATCAAGATTTTTCCTCTAAGAGTTTTTTTTTCTTCTTTTGCTCTCTATTTAATATTATTGTGAATTTCACAAATGCCATTGACAAGGGTTACTAGTTAAAATATAAACTATCCCATTAACTTTGATTTCATATAAATTCACAAAAAAAATGCTAGTGTGTGTTCAATGCAATATTTAGTATATACTTATACTAAAATATTTTATGTTGTTTACTTGAAATTCAAATTTAACTGGGCCTCCTATATTTTTATTTGCTGGATCTGGCAACTCCATACTGGGAAGTAAAATCTGTTTCTCCAGTGTGGTCATTGCTGTCCTATGCTGGCCACCTGCGCCATCCCTCGCTCGTCCCAAGATGATTTTTCCATCTTCTTGCTTGTGTCTGAAGATCTGCCATGGTCTCCGATTGTCAGATCATATGAGTCATGCTCCTTGCTTTCTGCTCCTATTTCCAGACCCCTTTGTGTCTTCTTGTTCATTTTCAGTCACTTTTGGATGACCGCCCCCACCCCCGCACCAGCCACTCTGCAGCCTGCAGGAATGGGGGCTATTTCAGGTACTTCCATGACAAATATACCCCCTGACAGCTCTACTTGGTTTCTACTTTACCATATTGGCATGAGAGATGGAGGGGGAGGCTTCTCAACACTCTGAATCCCAGCTAGAGCCTGAGTCAAGACAGGAAGGAGCCTATGTAGCCCTACCCTTACAGGGAGTTTCTATTCTTTCCTGATGGGCTAGGTTTGCACATTCATACTTAACACTTG
>RJWJ010044609.1:0-12078 GCA_004363605.1 Indri indri | reverse complement strand
GACTAAATACTAAAAATAGTAAATTTATAGATTAATTTGAGGACAAATGACAATTTAGAATTTGATTATTTCTTCCTATGAAGTCCTTCATTTGTTTAGATCTTCTTTTATTCTTCAATAAAATTTTAATATTTTCTCCACACAGACCTTATATTTTTTGCATGATCTGCGCATTTTTTCCTTCCATTTACTTTCGAACTTTGTGTAATTACATTTTAAGTATATCTATTACAAACAGTTTAACAGCTATATTTTAAGCTCTCTTAAGTCCAATCTTAAAAATGTCAAAATTTTAATAACACGAATTTGATACCATTTACTATGATTTTGATTACCAATTAAGTTGACCTTCTTTCTTCTATCTCGTTTAACCACTCTTTTTATTTCCATCATTTTCTCTCTTTTCCTAACCATTATTGATTCATTTTCTTCATTCTCTTTTTTAATTCCTCTAATGGTTTTAATGTTTTATATTTTTTATCCTTTTATGGTTACCTTTATACTTTTAAGACACGTTTTAACTTTATAACTTTCTAACAAAGTCTCAAAGAATGAGTATTTGAGGGGGATGGGAGTGTCAGGTTAAGTGCTATATTTTCCGAGTTCCTTCACAGATGATAATGTCATCAGAATATAACTTACAAAGGTATTTTTAATTCTATTTATTATGCCAGGAATTAGCCCTTTCAATGTGAGATATTTTAGTTCAACAAAATTTTCTTCAGTTATACCTTTGATCATTTCTTCTCCCTCCATTTTTCTGTTTTCACCTGCCTTTTCTACCACAAAAACAAACAAATACCCCGTAATTCTTAGGCTTAAATGCCACCCCTCCATCCTCTGTCCTTCATCCCCATCACCGTCTCTCTTATTATACTAATTCCATTGCTGTAATGTGTTTATTACTAAGCAAATAAATTTTAACTCAAGAAGTTAAAAACAAAAAGTGGAGAATTGACATAAAAATTGGTATAATAAATTACGTATCAGTAAAATAGTAAAACTAATAAGTCCATGAACTACTTCTTTTAAAAGACAATTAAACAGATCAACTTCTGACAAATAATATTAACAGAAATAAGGTAAAGGGAGAAAGAAAATATAGTGAGTATAAAAATGAATTTAAGTACTTAAGAATGCAATGGTACACAAACCTCTAATCTTAATGAAATTCATGACAGTCTTTATCATAAAATTTATTTAAGAAACAGGAAAACATAAAGCACTAATAATCATGGATGAAAGCGAATATACTTACGAATTATATACTAAAAAGTTCTAGTCTTAAAAAGCTTAAGACTTTGAACATCCATGGATTTTGGTATTCTTAGGGAGTTCCAGAACCAATTACACAGGGACACTGAGGGAAGACTGTAATTTTTAAATTAAGATGAGTTTATCGAGAAGTAACCTGATTGTAATTCAAGGAGCATCTGTATATTTACCCCCACCGAACATTCCCAAGGTCTCAACCAATTATGGCATCAAATCAAGTCCAAAATCTTAACAAAGTATCATCAGCTCAAAAATCCCATATCTAAACTTGTTGCAGATGAGAGTTCTGGGTGTAACCCATTAAGTACAGCTCTTGGGCACAATTCCACTCCATCTGTGGTCCTTTGAAACTAAAGAAACAAATTATCTGCCCCAACGTTCCCAGCATGCAGTGATGAAACAGACACAGGATGACAGTTACGGTCTTGTGGACTGAGTCTGTGTCTCTCAGTGCCATCTCAGAGGGTATGCTCATAGAGGCCACCTGTATTCTTATGTGGCCATCTCCATCTTCAAGGCCAGCAGGGGAGAATCTCCTTTCCATTGACTCCTTTGCATGCTCTGAACCTTTTGCCAGGAAGAATCTAGTCTCTTTTAAAGGTTCACCTGATTAAGTTATGCCTACTGAGAATAATTCTCTATTTTAAGGTCAACTAATTTGGGAACTTAATTACATCTGCAAAATGCCCTCGTCTGATAAGCATTTGTTTAAATAATGAAGCGTATGTATGTGTACACCAGGGGGCAGATATCTTGGGACCTATCTTAGAATTCTGCCTAACACAGGTATATATTTAGCAGTTGAATGTTTGGGTCATGGTGTCTGTGAATACTGCCAAAATATTTTCCAAAGTGATTGTGACACTTAAAATTCCCACTAGTAGGTTACGAGAAGTTCAGTTGCATCACAATCTTGCCAATCTTTTAGGCATTCTGATTGTAGAATTGTAGAATTAGTTTGCATTTTCCTGATGACTGACTTTTGTCTTCTTAAAAAAAAACTAAAAAACACTGGGTTAATTATTGCAGCACGTTTTAATATAAACCTCTAAAATTGGCATTCATTCATACCGTAATATGTGTCTGGGTCTCTGCTTTAATGTAAGCTATTCAAGAATTTTATTCATCTTTGTTATCCCAACACCTAGCATAATCTCTGGCACACAGTAAAACACTCAATATTTGGTGAACTGAACTTAATTTAGATTCTAAATTATTTTTTTTAATTTCCAACTTTGAAGCACTACTCTTACTCTACATTTCTCCTAGGCCAACCAACAATGGTACAGGAGTCAGTCCATTCAGTAGTCTAAGACATAATTTGTCTGGGCCAATATTGCATTAATACACTTAGAAAAATTACATATGCCCTAATCATATCTACCATTAAACTACTTAGCATTTTGTCTTAAATTTTTTTTAAAAAGTGCTTTCATTTATTAATTCTTTTGTTATTACTTTTTATAAGACTTAGCTCTAATCATTCTTATGTTTACCTTTGGTTATGTATCCCCTCCCTCCATATAATCTTTTTATATGTTTTTATACAATCTTTTTACATAACATTGTAAGGCCCTTGTGAAACCAGACCAGTCTCTCTCTCTCTCCTTGTTTCCTTGTCAGAATTTCTTAGTCATTATGGATAATTTTATTCTAGGAAGTTATCCAAAACTTACTGAACATCTTTCCTTTTACATTTTCAAGGTCATCAAATTTTAACTGTCTTTCCTCTGAGTATTAAAAGAATTTTTTTTCTTCCTTCCTTTCAAATGTTGACTGAATATGTGGCTCTCTTTACCCAGAATTCCCAAGATGACTCATCATTTCCATGTTACCAACCAATTCTCTTTGTAGGTTAGAATTAGTTCCAGAGTAGCAGATCCCCTATTTGCCTTTTTATCAGGCTTGGATATCATTTCATTCCTGTCTTCTAGTCATTAATTTCATCCCACTAAATCATTTCTAATGCTTGTATACTTTTCATTAAGCTGCTTTCAAAGAAAAGTATTTTGACAATATCATGCAATTACCACAGAAACTGTAAGTCTAGGTCTTTAATTTGTTCCAATATTACGATTAAATTTTTTTCTTATTTAATATATGCAGTGAGTTAATTCAAAATCTTTGTAAGACCTGTATAGATTCTGGGGTTGGGGGGCTGGTATTTATCCCAGCACTCTTACAGATAAGTTCATGCCTTGTTCATGTGCATACTTGAGTGAATTATAAGCTTTATAAATATGCAAAGCAAAATATTTACGTAATATAATAAGAGTAAAATGTGAAAAATGAGGTTTTGTTTCTACATTAACTTATTTATGCTACTAGGAAATCAGATGCTAGGGCAGCAGCCAGTTCCTGCAATATATCACAAGCACCAAATCACTCGTTGTGTTGATATCTGAATGGATTACTTCATTTCTCAGGTAATTTTTTTTCCTTAAGAGGTCTGTAGACATGAATGCTCCACTGATATTTAAGTTAACATAAAATTTTGATTATTAATGTATTCCATGCAATGTTGTATTTTCTTTTCCACTACTTTAGAATGCATGCGTACTTATTTTATTCTCAAAACTTAAAATGGAATAGCCATATGTGAACTGTAAATCCGAGTATTAGAATAAAGGAAAAACATATCTTTAGAAATACAATAATAATAATTTCAACATTATGACTCTGCTATACAGGTATTTAACATACCTATGGGAAAAAATAGCCATTCTATAAAATTTCAAGAAGCGAAATTTTTCTTGACCCCTGAGAATAAATAACATTTATGTGAAAGTGTTATAACCAGTAAGTCACTATATATATTGAGATATATATTGGGTACTAAATAGGAAAAGCCGCACACATAGTTTAGACCTCAGTCTTAAAAGGCGACATATATTATTATTTTAAAACTTACGTAAAAGTTTAACATGGCTGAGAATACTGGTCATAATAACTCATGGTGATGAAACGAGACTAGCAGATAGTTTTAATTGTTTATCAACCCATGACTTCCTCCTAATTTAAATATCTTTAAAGGAAAAAATATTAATAAAACAGAGTTTTATAAATTTTTCATATTTTTCCCTACCTTTCCTAGTTTTATAAGTAAAAATGCGAGTAACATAAAAGTAAAACATAGTAATTTAAATATTAAGTTAACTCAAATCCATTGTAGAATAAGGGGAAACTAGGCTATTGCTTACTGTACTTCAATGTCAACAATAAAAATAAAAAGTGTAGTAGTCATTACAACTATTCACAAATATTCCAGTTTTCTTTCTTCCTGGGTGTACAACTGATATTAGGAATGGCCACATGACCTGTTCTGGCCATTAAAGGAACAGAAGAGATGTATATCACTTCCAGGCAGAAGCTCTAAGAGCTAATACGTGTTTTACCACATTCTCTTTCTATCTCTTTGGGTGATTGGTAATGTTTTATTTTACTTTTTTTTTTTCTTTCCGAGAAACCTATTAGAAGTAGAGACTGGTAATATTTTAAAGACTGATTGTTCCTCAGCCAGGATTCTGGAGTAAAGTCAACAATGAAAAGGAACAGCGCTCCCAGCAAACCCACAAAAGACACATGTTGTAAGGAAAAATAAATTGTTTAAAGTCACTGAAATTTTGAGAGTATTTGTCACCACAGCATAACTCAGATTGTCCTGATTATCACAGAACATAAACAATGAATGCAAAGCAGTTGTATAAGGAAAAGAAGGCTGGACTCCCACAAACAAAGGGTGAAAGAATGGGAAGGGAAGGAAGGATTCCGCCCCTTCTCCTGCCTGGGGAAGCTACTCCGACAGAAGGCTTCCACGAGGGTACAGACGGCAGCGTGTTATGAAAAGTTCTGAATGCCACAGAGCTCAGGCTGAGGGGCAGAACAGGTACTGCTGCTGGGAGCAGGTTCCTAGAGCTGGCGGACAGCCTCCATTCTGCCATCACGCTGCACCTGTAGGATAGTGCTGAGGAAAACTAAGCTCCTCCCAAATGCCACCTCTATCCTTTCAGCCATTTGAGGAAATCTTCAGTCTTGAGAGAATATGACAAGGTTCATCCATGAGGCACCAAGTCCATTCCTTGGCATTTTAAGTTCAATGGCTGCCATACAAGTTTGTAGCTGTCCTAGGGGATTTCATCGAGGGAAGTTATTCAAACACCAAGTACTCCTCCTACAGTTCCTTGTTTACTGTTGCCCTAACGAAAGCCAAGGGGGAGCTGAACTTTCAACAGGCCCCAATAGTTTCTGCTGGTTAGCTGAGGAAACCATATTATGGACTCAAAACCAGAAAATCCATCAGTTAATTTCATTTGTAACTTTCAGGACCACTTCATACAATTATGCAGATTATGCCCTGCATAACAGCACCTAACTGAGGAGGGGACTAGTGGACAAGGTCAGGCTGCATCCACTGAGAACAATCACTTTTTTGCACTTCAGTGTGCCAAGACATGTGCCTACAGGCAGCTTACAGTTCCCCACCCATGTTTACTAGAATTTATGGGAGACCATCCGTAGAGGCACCACAGAGCGGATGTACTCCCTACCTGACCATCATCATCTCCTGACTCTGGGACTCCTCGAGGTTTGATTCTTTCTCCATGAAGATTTACCATGACAATTTGTAGTGTGTTTGGGAACTTGGACCATGTACTGCCACATTCCTATGCCCTGTGAAGAATATGAACACACCACTGGCAAATGTAGTATCAGAGGTCTTCTTCCACTGGAATTCTAGCTCCTGCCATAATCTCTCCAGTAAGTAGTGGTTTCAGAGAACTTATACAGCACCTTGACAAAATAACATCATTTTGATGTACTAGAGTTCAGAGTTTCTTAACTTTGATGCTGTTGATATTTTGAACCACACAATTCTTTGTTGTAGGGGATCAGGTCAGGAGCCAGGCAAGAGGAGTCCAAGACAACTTCTTTGAATGCTTATATACATTCAGGACTCACCTTAACCAATCGACTGATATACGGGAATGTAAGGATTTTTAAAGAAAAAGGATGGAGACTCTTGACAAAATAACAAGCAACAATTACTTAAAGACATTGGAGAACAACAAAAAATTAGCCAGTCCTTAAGGGCAGTCATCTCTTGGGAAAAGGCAATGGCATTAAGTATGGTTTCAGGGCTTCTGGATTAAGCACAGGTCCCAGTATGTACAATGTTGGGAACAAAAACTCTAAAAGAAAAACCACTGAACCAGAGATCAGAGGTTAGGGCAACCATAAATATTGGAAAGTAAGGGGGAATGGCACAGAAAAGAGAACCAGAAAGGGGAGCTCCAAACTCTCTGTTTCATTTCTGGCTGAACTATGCATATTCGGGGCAGACACCAACCCTGCCCAGTTAAAAATAAAAACATTGAACTGAAATTTGAACTGCTTCCTGAGAAAGAGTTCATAGTTTGAATAAAACCAAGTTAAGTTTCAGCTTTAAAAAAAAAAAAAAAAACTAAACACACACACACACACACACACACACACACACACACACACACAACAACCACCAATGTGCTTCAAAAGAATATAACAATTCAGAGTGTCTATAACATAAAATACCCAATAGATGCCCAGGACACAATCCATCATTACTCGGCAGACACAGAACAGGGCAATGTGATGATTCTCAAGTGAAGAGACAATCAACAGAGACTGGATTAGAGATGACCCAAATATTAGAATATTGGCGAACAAGACTTTTTAAAGCAGATATCATAACTATGCTCAATACTGTAAAGAAAAATTTGTTGGCAATAAATGAAAAGACAAGAAATTCTGACAGAGAAACAGAAACATAAAAAAAGAATCAAATATAAATTTTAGAACTGAAAAACACAGTATCTGAAATTAAAAAAATCACTGGCTGGGCTTAACAGAAGAATAAAGATGACAGAGAAAAGAATAAGAAAATCTAAAGACATATCAACAGAAATTATTCAATCTGAAAAACAGAGAAAAAGATTGAAGAAGGCAAACAGAACTTCAAGGACCCATGGGAAAATACTAAAAGGTTTAACATATAGATAAGTCATACTCCAGAAGGATAAGAGAATAGAGCATAAAAAGTATCTGATGAAATATCAACTGAAGATTTCCCAAATTTTATGAAGACCACACATTTACAAATACAAGAAACTCAGCCAATCTCAAGCAGGATAAATCTGAAGTAAATAATGGCCAGGCACATCACTGTCAAAGTACTAAAAAATCAAAGATAAAGAGATAATTTTGAAAGTTGCCAGAGAAACAGGACACATTTCATAGGGAGAAATAAAAATTTAAATAACCACTGATTTCTCATAGAAACAAAGGAGGGCAGAAAACAGCAGAATAATAACCTTCCACGTGTTGAAGGAAAACCACCTACTGGTCATAAAGTTCATAATCAGAAAGTCCACTACCAATTTTTCAAAATAATTACAAACTGTCATTTCATATAATTTCAAAATCACTAAATACCATATTTCACTGAATCTGTTATTCTAGCACATGCCATTATTTTTATTTAGTATTAATAAAATTCATAGAACATTTCCAATTAATTATAAGACATCATTTGTTAAAAGAAACATCCCAATTTCAGAGACACAAAAGTGTTAAAAAACAAAAAAAGTACATGTTGTAAATCAATGAACTATTATAGTCCTTTTTCAAAAGCTCAAAACAAAATCCCAGCAAGCCATTTTGTGGAAATTGACAAACTGATTCTGAAGTTTAACTGAAAAGGCAAAAGACCTTCGAATAGTCAACACAATACTGAATGAGAAGACCAAAGTTAAAAGGCTGACACCACCCAATTTCAAGACTTACTATAAGGGTACAATAATTAAGACAGTGTGTACAGTCACCCCTAGGTATCTGTGAGGGATTCATTCCAGGAACTTCCACAGATACAAAAACCCAAGAATGTTCAAGTCTCTTATATAAAATGGCATATTATTTGCATTTAACCTATGCACATCCTCCTATATACTTTAAATTACCTCTAGATTACTTATAATACCAAACACAATGTAAATGCCATGTAAATAGTTGTTATACTGTATTTTTAAATTTCTATTATTTTTTCCCCCCAAATAATTTTAATCCACTGTTTGTTCAATCTGTAGATGCAGAACTCATGGCTATGGGAGGCCAATTATATTACAGAAATAAGAGACAAACAAATCAATAAAACAGAATAGAGAACTCAAATAGACCCACACAAATATAGTGAACTGATTTTTGACAAAGGAGCAAATGTAATTCATCTTTTCAACAAATGGTACTGGAATAACTGGACATTCATGTGCCAAAAAACAACAAAAAAACAAATCTAGACACTGAACTTATACCTTTCACAAAAATTAAATCAACGTGGATCATAGATCTAAATGTAAGATGCAAAACTATAAAACATATGTTATACAACATAACACAGAAGGAAATCTAGATGGTGATGTTGAGTTTGGTGACAAATTTTTTAAGTACAATAGCAAAAGCATGCCATGAAAGAAAAATTAACAAGCTGGACTTTATATATAAAAACTCTACTCTGAGAAGACACTGCTAAGTGAATAAAAACAAAAGCCACAGACTAGGAGAAAATATTTGCAAAATGCATATCTGATAAAGGATTTGTACCCAAAATATACAAAGAATGCTTACAACTTATCAATAAAAAACGAACAGCCCAACTTAAAAATGGGCACAAGATCTGGACAACTAACTAAAGAAAATACATAGAGGTAAATAAGCATATGAAACAATAACCAACATCATCCGTCATTGGAAAACTGCAAATTAAAGTAACAATGGCATAATACTACATATCTATCAGAATGATTAAAGTCCAAAAAACTGACAATACCAAATGTCAGTGAGGATTTGCAGCAATAAGATCTCTCATTCACCGCTACTGAGAATGCAAAATGGTAGTCATTAAGGAAGACGGTTTGGCAGTTTCTCCCAAAGCCAAATAAGATCTAGCATATAATCTAGCAATAGCATTCCCAAGTATCCAACTGTGTTGAAAACGTATGCCCACAAAAAACCGCACATGAGTATTTATAGCAGCTTTATTCATAATGGCCAAAAACTATTAATAGAAGCAACCAAGATGTCCTTCAATAGACAAACGGAAAAACAAACTGTGGTATATACACACAACAAATTTCATGATAAAAAGAAATCAGCTATCAAGCCACAGAAAGACATGGAGTAACCTTAAATGCACATTGCTCAGTGAAAGAAGCCATTCTGAAAAAGCTACATATGTATGATTCTGACTACAGTCATGTGTTGCTTAATGATAGGAATAGATTCTGAGAAATGCTCATTAGCCTATTTTATCGCTGTGCAAAAATCATAGAATGAACTTAAACACAAACCTAGATGGCACAGCGTACTGCACATCTAGGCTATATGGTATAGCCTACTGCTCCTGGGCTACAAACCTGTGCAGCATGTTACTGTACTTTAGGCAACTGTAACACAATGGCAAGTATTTGTTTATCTAACTATATCTAAACATAGAAAAGGTACAGTAAAAATACAGTACAAAAGATAAAAAATGGTACACCTGTGTATGACACTTGCCAGGAATGGAGCTTGAAGGACTGGAAGTTACTCTGGGAGAGTCAGTGAGTAGTGAGCACATGTGAAGGCCCAGGACATTACTGTACACTACTGTAGACTTTATAAGCACTGTACGCTTAGGCTACACTGAATTTATTAAACAATTTTTCTTTCTTCGATAATAAATTAACCTTAGCTTACCAAAAATTTTTTACTTTATAAACTTTTTAAATTTAACTTTTTGACTCTTCTGTAATAATACATACCTTAAAACACAAACACATTGTATAGCCATGCAAAAATACTTCTATTTTTTATATCCTTATTCTGTAAGTTTTTTCTATTTTAATTCTTTTTTACTTTTTAAGCTTTTTTGTTAAAAACTAAGACACAAAACACACATTAGCCTAGGGCCAACACAGGGTTGGGATTATCAATATTCTGTCTTCCACCTCCACATCTTTTCCCACTGAAAAGTCTTCAGGGTAAATGACAAGCATGAACTGTCATCTCCTATGATAACAATGACTTCTTCTGGAACACCTCCTAAAGGACCTGCCTGAGGCTGCTTTACGGTTAACTTTTTTTTTTAATAAGTAGTAGGAATACACTCTAAAATACCAACTGAAAGTATAATATAGCAAATACATAAACCAGTAACACATTTATTATCATTATCAAGTATTACATACTATACATAATTGTATATGCTATACTTTTATACAAATGGCAGCACAGGTTTGTTCATACCAGCATTGCCACAAACAAGTGAGTAATGCATTGCACTAAGATGCTACAATATTACGACGGCTAGGACAGCACTATAATCCATCACTGAAACATTGTTATGCATTGTAGGCCTATATATGACATTCTGGAAAAAGTAAAAGCTATAGAGACAGTAGCAAATCAGTGATTGTCAAGGGTTTGGGGTGAGAGGAAGAAGAATGAACAGGTTAAGTATAGGGGCTTTTCAGGGCAGTGAAATATTCTATACGATACTGTAATAGTACTGTATATACTGTAATAATACTGTAATTCTGTACGATACTTGACATTAGACACTTGTCAAAATCCATAGAACTGTATGACACCAAGAGTGAACCTTAATATAAATTATGGACTTTAATTAATAATATATTGATATCAGTTCATAAATTATAACAAATGTACAATAATGCAAGATGTTAATATTAGGGAAAATTGTGAGTGCACAGGTGTCAGACGAGGATGGGAGGAGACTTGGGGAAATGGTGGTGTATGAGGTATGTGGAAACTCTCTGTACTTTCTGCTCAATAATTCTGTAAGTCCAAAACTGTTACAAAAATAAAGTCTATTAATTTTTAAAAATGTGCATCTTAAAATCAAAGAAATGTGATATAATCCCCTTTCTTGGGGAATCATCATACAGTAAGAGTTAGAAAGAGAGAAATGGACCTAACGGGACAACCACAAATTTCAAGATTTTCATTTTCTGTTTAACAATCAAGTAATATCGACCCTACCGACAGCCCCTCCTGTTGCACTTGATAAGTTTTGCCTCTTTAATGGCCTAGATAGCTGACCCCTGAGAAATACGTTGAAATACTAAACTAGGGTTTGTGCTTTCACATTGCTGACAAGAATATATGTTATGAGGCATTTCAGTAACCAGATGTTGCAAATGACCATTAAACTTCGCTAACTCTGTGGTCTTTGTGTTCCTTTCCTAGAAAACAGCTACCAGCTCTCAAGATAACATCGAGGAACCGAAACTTTCCAGACCTCCTGCTACAGACTCCATGATGCCAAGTCCCTCCATTCACCACAGGCATTTGACATCTGTATTAGTCTACCTGCTGATCCCATGACCCATACCTCTGCACAGCTTACACACAATCCCCGCTGCAGCACAAAGCCACATTCCCTACCCATCTATAAAAACCTCCATCTTGGCCGGGCACGGTGGCTCATGCCTGTAATCCTAGCACTCTGGGAGGCCAAGGCGGGTGGATCACTCAAGGTCAGGAGTTCGAGACCAGCCTGAACAAGAGAAAGACCCCGTCTCTACTAAAAAAAATAGAAAGAAATGATCTGGACAGCTAAATATATATATATATATATATATAGAAAAAAATTAGCCGGGCATGGTGGCGCATGCCTATAGTCCCAGCTGCTCGGGAGGCTGAGGCAGGAGGATTGCTTGAGCCCAGGAGTTTGAGGTTGCTGTGAGGTAGGCTGACACCACAGCACTCTAG
>RJWJ010044608.1:0-12108 GCA_004363605.1 Indri indri | reverse complement strand
AAGAGCGAGACCCCGTCTCTACCAAAAATAGAAAGAAATTAATTGGACAGCTAAAAATATATATAGAAAAAATTAGCCGGGCATGGTGGCACATGCCTGTAGTCCCAGCTACTCGGGAGGCTGAGACAGTAGAATTGCTTGAGCCCAGGAGTTTGAGGTTGCTGTGAGCTAGGCTGACCCCACGGCACTCGCCCCAGGCAAAAAGAGTGAGACTCTGTCTCAAAAAAAAAAAAAAAAATGGCCAAGTGGGATGGCTCACAATTCTAATCCCAGCACATTGGGAGGCCCTAGATGGGAGGATTGCTTGAGGCCAGGAGTTTGAGACCAGTCTGGACAACATAGGAAGACCCTGTCTCTACAAAAAAAGTACCACTGCACTCCAGACTGGGCAACAGAGTGAGACCTTGTCCCTAAAAACAAACAAACAAACAAAAAAAAAAAGGAAAAGAAAATAAAACCAAGTACAAAATGATTTTGTTTTACTATCATCTTTTCTTTTTTAAACTCTCTGCATTTCTTTATCATTTATCTTCTTGTAATGAATTGATTTTAACATTTTTTGCAAAGCAAGTATACTGGGGACAAATTCCCTCAATTTTTGTTTGTCTCAGAAAATCCTTCTTCTTTTCTTTTGAAGGATAATTTTGCTTGATGTAGAATTCTAAATAGGCAGTTTTCTTTCTTTAAATACTTTAAGTATTTTGCTCTACTCTCTTCCTGATTGCATGGTTTCTGAAAAGAAGTCTGATTTAAATTTATCTTTGTCCCCTATGTTTTTGTCTTTTTTTTTTACCTGCTGGCTTCTTTCAATATTTTCCTTTTGTGTTAGGTTTTCTATATTTTCAAATGATGTGCGTAGGTGTACGTTTTTTGGTATTTATCCTGCTTAGTGTTCTCTGAGCTTCCTGGATTTGTGCTTTGGCGTCTGTCATTAATTTTGGGAAAACCTCAGTCATTGTTTCGATTATTCTCTTTTCTTTCTTTCTCTCTTTTTTCTCCTTTACGCAGTCTTGTGTGTATGTTACACTTTTGTAATTGTCCCATGGATCTTTGATACTCTATTCTGTCTTTTTTGTTTTTGTCTTTTTCTCTTTGCATTTCAGTTTAGGAAGGTTCTATTTACTTTTCTTTAGGGTCACTGATTTTTTTTTCCTCAGACATGTCCAATGTATTAATGATTCCTAAAAGGCATTCTTCATTTCTATTGAAGTGTGTTTTTTTTTATTCCTAGCATTCCTTTGTGGTTCTTTCTTAGTGGTTCCATCTCCTGTTTATGTTACCTATCTGTTCTTGTGTGTTTTGTCCACTATTTCCATTAGGGTCTTTATTAATCATGGTTGCTAAACATTTCTTTCTGGTAATTCTAACATCTCTGCCGTATCTGAATCTGGTTCTTTTGCTTTCCCTCTCTCTTCAAACTGCGTTTTTAAAGCCTTTTAGTATGCCTTGTAATTTTTTTTTGCAAGATGGACTAGAAAAAAGGAACTGAGATAAATAAGTCTTTACTGTGAGGTTTTAGGTTTATCCTTCTAGTATTTAGGTAAACAGTAAATTATGTTTACTATATACTTTAGCTGTAGGTGTCAAAAGCTAAAATATCCTTTGATATTTTTGCTCATCTTCCCTGTCAGGGTTCTCTAAAGACTTCTTAAATAAGGTCTTAAATGTGCAATTCTTTCAGTGTATTCCACTCTTATTAAGCAGAAATGCCTGAGAGGCCTGCCCAGCCCTCCTCAGAGACTTTGCTTAAGGAACCCACTCATACCCTTTTGGCATGAATGTGGTATCATCATGTTAGACATCTGAACCAAACCTTGGGTGCAGGTCAACTGACCTCTGCAGGTGATGATAAGAACTACAGAAAGGTCAGGTGTATATATTATAACAGTGGTCTCTAATCTTTTTGGTGCCAGGGACCAGTTTCATGGAAGACAATTTTTCCACAGGCTTGGGGGGCAGGAGGTGGAGCTCAGGTGGTGATGCGAGCAATGGGAGCGGCTATAAATACAGATGAAGCTTTGGTCTCTTGCCTGCTGCTCACCTCCTGCTATGGGGCCCAGTTCCTAAGTTTCATGGAAGATAATTTTTCCATGGACCAGGGAGGGTTGGGAGGGTGTCTGTGGGGGTAGGTGGATCTCAGGTGGTGACACACAGCCTGGTTCCTAACAGGCTAAGATCTGGTACCGGGCCACATACCAGGGGGTGGGGACTGCAGTATTATAATACCCTTACTTCGTGCTCAAGCAGTCTTCCCGTCTCAGCTTCCCAAGTAGCTAGTACTGTAGGTATGCATCACCATGCCAGCTTATTTTTCTATTTTTGTAGAGACAAGATCTTGCTATGTTGTCCAGGCTGGTCTCAAGTGATCTCTCTCCTTGGCTTCCAAAAGTCCTGGGATTACAGGCATGAGTCTCTGTACCTGGTCTCTTCTTTAGGCTTATTTAGTTATATTTTTTCTGGAGGAAAGGAGGGCAAACTACCAAATGTTCTCTTCTAATGCAATCACATGGAATGGGCTCAATTCCCCAAACAACAAGTATGACAACATGTTATATATTATCCACCAGGGAAGATCATTATTGACTCAGTGCTCAGAGTGCTTTTCGGGGGCTGATCAAATAGGAAACCTCTAGCATGTAAAAAAATCCAAATTCTGAGAAGGAAAACAGGCTTTCGGTACATCCTATATCGTTTGTGTAAATAGTTTAGGCACCCTAAGCCACTCTTGTCACTTAAGTTGGTGATGTCCCTCCTGAATTCTCACTTCCCAGATACCAGTGAAGGACAAACTTTGTGATTGGGCATTTCTAAGGATAAAAGTCTCAGGCCTACTAATGTTAAACTCTCTTCTGCACACTAGGTAGTAGGACTTTCTTTGAGTAAGTGACACAGATCAGCTGTACTAGGAATAATCAGTGCTAACCTGAGAAGCTTATTATACTCCCTGAACCCATCAACAGAAGAAGTGTGGATATTCTGCTTTTACTTTACCAAAAAGGTAAATTCTAATATCAGAATTGCTGTTCAGAAGCTTATGCTTTGTCCCCTGTACATGGACATCAATAGGTTAGTGATCTTTTTCACAGACCATCATATAGAGGAATTATGCATCTGAAGGATTCCTGTGCTCAGGTGTTGGGCTCATGCCACTGTGAACCTTGTGGAGTTCAAAATGAGAGACATTGGAAGGACAGCCTCTAGAGTGGCTGGTTGGGAATCACTTCTTTCTGAAACTGGAGAAAGGGGATTTCTTTTGGAGGAGAGTGCTGCTGAACCCTTTATGTATTTGTAATTGTGGGCAAAAATCACCATGAAATCATTATGGACTTCAGTGAACTCCCTTGCAAATTGTAACTCTTAACCTGTTCCTCAAGGTCAGCAAGGCTCAGGGTACACTGTTATGGTTCTGAGGGAAAGAGCTGTTCTGGCATCTTATAAACTCAATCCTTTTTTTATTTTTTATTTTTTTCATTTTTCTTTTTATTTATTTTCTTTTTTATGTTTTTATTTTTACACACCTATGGTTGTAAAGCTCAATCCTATGAGTGCTAAAAATTGCTAAGAACCCGCCTTGAGGTTTGTGAGCATAGGGATTTTGTGACGATCTAAGTTGCCGTGCCTTCTTCCTTCTGCCTATGCTCTTACATTCGAGTAACCTCCCAGCCCTATCAAATGGGACAGGGAGAGAAAGGAAACACTGAATCTGTGATAAATATTACACAAACAAGTTAAAATTAATACTTCTTTAAAAGAATATTTTCATTCAGTCAGTTGGATCTGGCCCACAATACTTCAGTATAGCGTTGCCAGTTGGATGTTGAAACAAGGTGGATTTCCACAGGCCTCCTGGTCTCTCATGTGTAATCATAGGAAATAGAAGAAAAAAATTACAGTTCTTCAGTATGTATTTGTTCATGAAAACCTCATGCAGATTTGACTCTGTATTTCATTGGATGTTGAGTAATATGGTGCATTATGAGGCAGGAGATAAAAGCATTTTTCTTACAAGGAATTGCTGGTCGTAAAATGGAAATATTTGTATCATTCATATAGCATCTCTCTAACATGCTATGTATTGTGTCATTGGAGAGCAATAAGACTTGAAGTGATCATAGTAAAAATGTAGAAATAATTTCCACATATTCATGGTGTGTTAAATTTATGAGGAAGTGAGTGCGGATAGAGATTCAGAGTACCAACAACCAAGATATAGAATAAATGCGTGGACACCACAGAATCATATGTGAACTTTTTATAAATAGGTTATATATCCCCGGTGCTGTCAGTCTCACCCATTCTCCTGTACACATATGTGGGATGTTTTAGGACTTGGTGGCATTTGAGGATGTGGCTGTGAACTTCACCCAGGAGGAGTGGGCTCTGCTGGATCATTCTCAGAAGAAACTCTACAGAGATGTGATGCAGGAAACCTTCATTAACTTGGCCTCTATAGGTAAGAATGAAATTTTTCCCTCACTTAGTCAATTAGAGAACAAGTAGTTCTTGCTTATCAACAAGGTTCCAAGATTTGGAATGTGGAGAGGGAATACTTTGGTAAATAAATCAGGCAGAATAGCAGCTCGGCTTGGACCTAGCATTTAATAATATTTTTGTAATTTCTAATAATTTACAATAATTTTTCTGGGTCTTCATTTTAGGGAAAAAATGGGAGGACCAGAACATTGAAGATCAGTACAAAAACCAGGGGAGAAATCTAAGGTGAGTTGTACTCACAAAAAAAGTACTGTCCCATGAGAGAATTTTAGTGTGTCATTAAAATATAAAAACAAGTAAGCAAACAAATAAGCCCACTTTTGTATTTGTTTATTTTTAGAAAATTTTCACCAAGAAAGTTTTCTTAAACATGGCATAGATGTTCAGTATTTGAATAATAGTTCACCTGAAAACAATATTAAGAAACTCTGTTAAGAAACTCTTAAGAGTTTCACTGTTTTAGTGATCACTATGGTCCTCTTCCAGAGCGTTCATTACATACACTTTCCCATAAAATAGTGAAAGATATAGTTACTACTTATTAATGATTGTGAAATCTTTAAGAATCATTAATTGTAAAATCATTAATAAAATGTAATTATGTGCTTACTTTTTACAGAAGTCATATGGCAGAGAGACTATGTGAAAGAAAAGAAGGTAGTCAATTTGAAGAAACTTTCAGTCAGACTCCGAATCTTAAACTGAAAAAGAAAACTCTTACTGGAGTAAAACCATATGAGTGCAATGTGTGTGGAAAAGTGTATATGTGCCATTCATCTCTTAAGAGGCACATGAGATCTCATACTGAACACAGACCATATGGATATCACAAATATGGAGAGAAGTCATATGAATGTAAGGAATGTGGGAAGAGATTCAACTTTCGAAGCTCATTTCGAATACATGAACGAACTCACACTGGAGAGAAACCCTATAAATGTAAACAATGTGGTAAAGCTTTCAGTTGGCCCAGTTCCTTTCAAATACATGAAAGAACTCACACTGGAGAGAAACCCTATGAATGTAAGGAATGTGGAAAAGCCTTCATTTATCATACAACTTTTCGAGGACACATGAGGATGCACACGGGAGAGAAACCTTATAAATGTAAAGAATGTGGGAAAACTTTCAGTCATCCCAGTTCCTTTCGAAACCATGAAAGAACTCACTCTGGAGAGAAACCCTATGAATGTAAACAATGTGGGAAAGCTTTCAGATATTACCAAACTTTTCAAATACATGAAAGGACGCACACTGGAGAAAAACCCTATCAATGTAAGCAGTGTGGTAAAGCTCTCAGTTGTCCCACATCCTTTCGAAGTCATGAAAGGATTCACACTGGGGAAAAACCCTATAAATGTAAAAAATGTGGAAAAGCCTTTAGTTTTCCCAGTTCCTTTCGAAAACATGAGAGAATTCATACAGGAGAGAAACCCTATGATTGTAAGGAATGTGGGAAAGCCTTCATTTCTCTTCCTAGCTTTCGAAGACACATGATAATGCACACTGGAAATGGACCTTATAAATGTAACGAATGTGGGAAAGCCTTTGATTGTCCCAGTTCTTTTCAAATCCATGAAAGAACTCACACGGGGGAGAAACCCTATGAATGTAAACAGTGTGGTAAAGCCTTCAGTTGTTCTAGTTCCTTTAGAATGCATGAAAGGACTCACACCGGAGAGAAACCCCATGAATGTAAACAATGTGGTAAAGCCTTCAGTTGTTCCAGTTCTGTTCGAATACATGAAAGGACCCACACTGGGGAGAAACCCTATGAGTGTAAGCAATGTGGCAAAGCCTTCAGTTGTTCCAGTTCCTTTCGAATGCATGAAAGAATTCACACAGGGGAGAAACCCTATGAGTGTAAACAGTGTGGTAAGGCTTTCAGTTTTTCCAGTTCATTTCGAATGCATGAAAGGACTCACACAGGAGAGAAACCCTATGAATGTAAGCAATGTGGTAAGGCCTTCAGTTGTTCTAGTTCCTTTAGAATGCATGAAAGGACTCACACTGGAGAGAAACCCTATGAATGTAAACAATGTGGTAAGGCCTTCAGTTGTTCCAGTTCCATTCGAATACATGAAAGGACTCACACTGGAGAGAAACCTTATGAATGTAAACAATGTGGTAAAGCTTTTAGTTGTTCCAGTTCTGTTCGAATGCATGAAAGGACTCATAGTGGGGAGAAGCCCTATGAATGTAAACAATGTGATAAAGCCTTCAGTTGCTCCCGCTCCTTTCGAATCCATGAAAGGACTCACACAGGAGAGAAACCCTATGAATGTCAGCAATGTGGGAAAGCCTTTAAGTGTTCCCGTTCCTTTCGGATACACGAAAGAACTCATACTGGAGAGTAACACTACGAATGTAAACAATGTGGAAGAGCTTTAAATTGTCCTATTACCTTTTGAAGACATAGAAGAACTCATGCCACAGAGAAACCCTGTGAATATAAAATGTGGGAAAACCTTCAACTCTCTGGGTGTAAATGCCAGAAAGAACTCATAGTGGACAGAAAACTTACAAATGTAAGCAATAGGGGAAAGCCTTCAGTGGTCACCTAACCTTTCAAGGACCATGAGAAGGCACACTGGAGAAAAGCCCTATACATGTAAAGAATGTGGAAAAACCTTTAGTCGTCTCAGTTTATTTGGAAATGACGAACAGACTCACAATGGAGAGCAACTTCTTGAATATAGGCAATGTGAGAAAGCCTTCAGTTGGTCCACATCCTTACCAAATATGTGAGAATGCACACTTGATGGAAATCCTATAAAAGTGAGAAATAACAGAATGTTCTTAATTTTAAGAAATGCTCATAAGATACACCCTCTTGTGTGAAACTTCAAACTCATGAAAACTCCCCCTAGGGAGGGATCCTATAAATGTAGATAATATGGGAAAGTGTGATGCAAATTAATTCATGTATGTCGTTCCAGAAAATTCACAATACGAAAAAAATTATAAAACTTATAAACATATTGTCTTTATCAGTTGCTCATTCTTAAAGGATATCTCTGGACTATGGATTTCTATTTATTATTTTTAATGATGAACACTGAGGTGAGAGAATTCTGTATGCCTTTGTTAAGCAAGAGTACGCAAGTTTAATTGGTAGTGTTTTTTCATTAAATCGGTTACTGAAACTTTGTCTTTCTATTTTGAAGTCTGTTGGATTCATGAGTAAATTCAAGTATATTTTTAGTATGGAAGTAGTTTTAATTTTTTAAATTGTTCTATGAGTAAAGGACCATTGAAAAATGACACTTTGGTAATTGTTGGGCTTTTCCTACTGGCCTGGTGAGGCAGGTACTAGATATCCCTTACCCATTATATATATTTCATCTTTCTTTCTGACCGAAAGAAGTTTTGTGGGGAGAGGGCCAGGAGCCTTATTCTGACCTCCATGTTAAAAATTGGTTGTAATAACTTTGTGAGTGTGCAAAGCTTATCATACAGTACACTCTCCATTTGACTTATTATTTTCGTTTTTCGCTTTCTGTTATTTGACATTCTTTCTGATTGTGATTTGGATAATAGACTTTGTATTACAAAGAGAGACCTTTGATAGAACAATATAATCTATTGATGGAAATGGGTTTCTTAGATGTTGTTAAGTTAACATGTATATTGTGACCTATGTTTTCTACAGTCTATCCTTCTGTGGTTCCATGTTATAATTTGCCAATAGCCTACTTATAGGAGATATGGAAGGCAGAAGTGAAGAAGGCATTTGCCAGGTTTTGTAGCCATAGGTGG
This sequence comes from Indri indri, assembly GCA_004363605.1. Classification (NCBI taxonomy): domain Eukaryota; kingdom Metazoa; phylum Chordata; class Mammalia; order Primates; family Indriidae; genus Indri; species Indri indri. The sequence continues at coordinate 3,855 of RJWJ010044608.1, read as the reverse complement.
ATGCCATAGGTGGATGCTGGTGGCTTCAGGGACACCTGCTTCCATCCAGTTTTCCTGATGCTTTGCCCTGCCAATCAAGAGTATTCTTAGAACCACCACTAACTGCTTTACTGCCATGTTTTCAGAGATGTAGTTTTCCATGGATTAGGTTCCACTCAAAGATCCACTGCAGTTTGGATTTTCCTACAAACGCTAATGTGTCTACCAGGCAATTAATTTAGATTCTCAAGTTTGGGAATATTCCCTGATGCTGTGACCCACCTCATCTCTAGATTGAATTTATCTAAGGTCTTAATTTATATAGTAAGCACATGTTTCTGTAATACTGCCAGTGACTATGTGTTTCTGATTCCAAGAGGACAGCTACAGTGGCGAGTCTAAAAGAACTACATGGGAGCTTGTTTCTCTACTGTGTTGTGCAGTGAGTGCACTGACCCAATCCTAAAATGTAAGAATAAGCACCTTCCTCATATCAAACAGATTGTCAGTGTTTCCTATTACAGTTTAACATAATTTCTCAGTATGTTTTAAGTTCTTTTTCATTGTGTGTGATTAAAAATGATGTGCATGTTTTTGTTAAAAGCGTCTGTAGATGTTTCTTAGAAATATTTCATTAACTGCTTTTAAATAATGTGTACACTATCAATTATTGTCTTTTTCCTTTCCTGTGAGGATATATTAAAATATTACATTATGATTATGGATTTTCAAATTAAGTTTGTAATTATTTCAATCATTATTCTGAGTCAGTATTATCATGTGCATACAAGATTAAGTATTTCTGCCCCCCAGGAGAATTTTAAATTTTTATTCTTAATATACCAATGTTTTTTTCATAAAACCATTTTCTCATGCCCTCATAACACCAAAAATGTAAATCATGATTGTCTCATTAACTTCTTGCTGAAGACCACAGGATTACACTTTTAGTCAGGAGAGGGGTGTTATGAATTGTAATAGAATGACCACAAACCATAAATGACTTGGCAATATCAGTAAGGGGGTACTCAAAAGAACTTATTTTGGGATTTGGGCTTCTGTAAGGTGACTTTATCTGGTGTTTTTACTCAATAAAAATTAGGGAAAACCTTAATGTTTTCAATTTTAAAGTACAATCTCTGTCTTTGGATTGGAGCGCATAATCCATTTACATTTAAAAGTAAATACTGGTAAGAAAAGACTTCAGGCCCCCCTCTTTTCCTGCATTATTGTTGTCTTTTGTGTTTAGTTGATTTTTTTATATTGAAAAGTTTACATACATTTCTCATTTCCTTTTGTGTGTATTCTATAGCTATTTACATTGTGACTGCCACGAGGATTATACTTACCATCCTAAAATTATTACAGTAATTGGAATTGATGCCAGCTTAGTTTTCATGACATATAAATACTCCGTTCCTTTATTTGTCTGTCCCGATCCAATTAGTTATTATGTCAAAAGTTACATTTTTATACATTGTGGGTCCAGAAACATAAACTAATAATTATTATTGCATTAGTCTTTAAAATTATGTAAAAAACAAAATGGGAGTCTCAAACCAAAGTTACAATAATACTAGTTTTTAGATAATAAGTGATTTTTGAAAATGTTTTAGTCTTTTAAATCACATAGAAAACAAAGATAGTTTCACTTTGAATTTCTTTGAGTTCATCCTCATTGGACTTTGTTCAGTTTCTTGAATGTTTATATTCATGTCTTTTATCAAATTTGGGGAGTTTTCAGACATTATTTCTTCAAATATTCTTCCTCTTTCTCTCTCTTCTCCTGCTGAGAGTTCCAAAATGAGTATGTTGGCCTGACTAATGGTATCCCACAGGTCCCTTAAGCTCTGTTCACTTTCTTCAATCTTTTTTCCTTCTATTGGTTAAACATAATTTCAATTTTCCTGTGGTCAAGTGGACTGACTCTTTTTGCTGGCTCAAATGTACCTTTGTGTCCCTCTAGTGAATTTGTCTTTCTAGTTATTACATTTATCAATCACAGAATTACTTTTTGATTTCTTTTTAGGTTATCTATCTGTAATGATTTTTAATTTTGTTCATACGTCTTTTCCTTCACTTTCTTCCCATCTTCCTTTAATTAGTTGAACATGTGTAAGACAGTTGTTTAAAAGCCTTTGTTTAGTAGATCCTCCATCAAATCTTTCCCACATATTGTTTTTTGTTGTTTTTTTCTTTAAATGGGCCATACTTTCCTGTTTCGTTGTAAGCCTTATGATTTTTTGTCAAAAACTGGACACTGGAATCTAATACTGTGGCAACTCTGGAAATCAGATTGTCCCCATTCCCCAAGGTTTACTGTTTTTTCTTTTTGTTTTTTAATCATTGGCTGTTTCTGTGTTGAGGATCACCCTGAGTTGTAAACTTAAGTGCTTTTCAGGTGTTTTCTGAGCCTGCACCTTTCCCTGGGCATGTTTAGTGATATTTTAACTTCCTCTGTATATGTGTTTGCTTTTAAATAATCTAGTCTTCAATGTCTGGCTCCCCATGGAGGGGGGATGGGAAGAAGAATGAAGAGGAAGAAAAGGCACTAGCCTTTTAAACGTACTGAAGTAACTTCAGCTGAAGCTGAGGGGCTTGCAACAATGAGGGGCAGATACAACAAATGCCATTCACCTTTTTGTCAGCATTTCTGTAATCAGAAGGAGCAATTAGCAAACTGAGCGTGAATCCCCAATATACGGAAAATGGTCCTTTTTGCCCACCGTGGCTCTCACGAGTTGCATGAACTGCCTGCCCCCACCTTGGGGTAGGGGATTGGTAGCTGATACTGTGCTAAGAGCTGATATTGACTACAGTTAACCACAATTCTTCATCTAATTCTTTCCCTGGAAGTTGCAAATCCTTCAATACACTCCAGAGTTTCAAAATAGCTACATAAGAGAGATTCTACCAGTTGTGTATTTGGGGAGACATTCCTCATGCTTCTGTCTTGCCATATTCTCTTAATTCTCTGCCCTGACTTTTTATACTAATACGTTATTTCAGGTCTCACCCAAATGTCACCTCCTCATCAAGTGTCCTTCCTCTTGTCTTTGTTACTCCTACTTCTTTCCATGTGTAGATTTTTTTCACTGCACTTTTCAGAATTTGGGAAATCCAGTTGAGGCTCACAGGGTTTATTGCTTTCTTAACAACATATGGAAAGTTAAATCATGTAAGTGAAACCAAATTGAACAATGTCACCTTTACTTCTATCAAATATATTCCCTGACAAAAGTCCTCCAGGAAATTGCTTTAAGCCATTTTCCAGAAAGGGGAAGTCAGTGAAGCTCACTCCCCTGTTCAGGGTAGCGTTAGCATCCACACATCCTCTCTACGGTGTGGCTTTTTCAAGGTTGATTTGAGACTTCCAGGGTTTACAGCAGGTGATGGTCAGTTTAAAATATGTTGTGTATACTCTCAAGGAACAGGTGACAATTTAAAGAGAACAGAAACAAATAAAATGGATGAGGTACTTACCCAAGATATCACTGCTTGCCCTGGAAGACAATTTCAAATGAATAATTTACGTTGAGGGACATGAGAGAGCCGCAGGTGGATTTAACCTGGTCCCAGTTAGACTTCTCGAAAGGGAAAGCTATTTACATAATCTTAAGATTTAGCTGCGGAAATGATTGGGTTCCTCAGTGGTGGTGAGGTGGGGTTGAGAGAGAGTTTCAGATGGGTCAATAGGACATGTACATCCCCAGGCACAGAGCACCTGGCGACAGACATAAACTGATAAAAGCTGAGGAGCCAGTGAAACAGAAGAAAAAGGGAAACGTTCAAATTTGATTATTTGTTTTACATAATAATTTAATAGGAAAATAAAAGCTTGGTGGCATTTTTTTTTCTCACAGGAATAATTATTTG
>RJWJ010044607.1:0-12104 GCA_004363605.1 Indri indri | reverse complement strand
GTAGCAGAGCCATGCATATATTTTTGGCTAAGGCCAACAGAGTTCTGTGCACTTTGGTGAATCACGATTTGAGACTCCAAGAAGGGGTTCAGAGGACCATCTTATGAAGCTCTTTATTTTTGAGATAAAAAAATAAGACTTTAAATAATTGAATACAAGCACAAACTTGAGCAGATGCAGAGCTGGACCTGGTAGTCTTCTCACTCCTAGACCAATCCTCTTTCTAGAAGAGATAGCGCTCACCTAAGAGAGCTGGGCTGGTGGACTCGATTTCACAACTACAAACAGACATTTATGAAGGAAGAAGAAGTCTAAATTTACCTTCCTATGTGGCTAGAGCATAATATCAATATTTGCATTTAAAATGCTTGTTTTCAGAGCACTTATATTCATCCTTCCGTTAGAGTAACAAGGATTATCAAAACTCCACAGAACAATGGGAGGAACCGGTGCACTTTCATGTCTGATTATTTCATTTTGTGAGCCAAGTGCTCTGATCTCCCAAGGAGTTTCTAAACCATAGGTGTGTCATGTCGGAAGATGGGAAACTAAGATAGCCACATAGTCACATATTTATGTATATGTATCAGAAATTTAGTACTTGGTAGACCAGATTCTTGGCATTTTGGGGCATGGAATGGGAATGAGGCCTATATTATATTACAAAACATAATTTAGTTCTGTGGTCACAGAGTACCAGTGCTGGAAGGGGTAATTTTGTGTAATTCTGCAATTAGATGAAGAAACCGTGACTCAGAGACTAAGTGGTTTGCTTGTGGTTTTTGAAAAACAAGAGTGATTTGAGCAATACAATCATCGATTGCATCTCTGGTTGAGTGTTTCTTCATTCTATTCTACTCACCCTCTTCCCCTCATAGTATACCACTATCAAAGCCCAGTTACTTCCATTTCCACTTCACTTTAATCTCAGAGGTATTCATCAGTGATAAATAATCTACCTGGCATCCTAAATACTGCCTGGGTCTTCAGTTAAGATTGCGTGGTGATACAGTCTTGACTTGGGTGTCTTAAGGTAATTTTGTTATTTTCATGGCAATCGAGAAACACAGCTAACAGAGGAAGCACAATTTCCAGAAGTAGGTCAGGTGCAGCAGCCTCACAGACAAATCAGTGTCATTTACAAGATTTAGTTCATTTTAACCAAATGGTTAGATTTAACTTAATAGGCATTTGTTAAGGGATCCATTATGGTCATAGCACAAAGACCTGAAATTATTTAAAATATATTACCCACAACATTACAACATAGTCTGTAATTTCTATACTGGGTGCTAGTCTATGACAAGAAAAAAAAAAAGCAAAGAGGAACATTGTTCTAGCACATTAACAAGGAACCTATTTTAATTAATATGCAGTCATTCAATTGCCTGGACTTTTCATCAAAAATTTGCATATTCTCAAGTGCATAATCTTGCACAATATTCAAATTTCATACACTTTTCCTATATTTTTGACATAATTATACTAGTCAGGCAAGCAAAACTATCTGCCTGGCGAGCAGCACTTCATTTTACAGAGGCGGTTTAAAGGTTTAAACTCAGTTTAAAGGACTTTAAGCCAGTTCAAAGCTGGCTAGCTCTTGTGTGCAGCTGGGATTAGCCCTAAAGCTGGGCTATTTTGTTTCTTATCACAATTCCTTCTCAATTATAGATGACTTTGTAATGCTAACAAGCTGTTTTAAGTGTTTGGGAGACAATGTATTATTCTAGAAGGGCACAGGATTTGGGATTTGATCGGAGGGGTCCTCTGGTTCTAGCCCCTCTGATAGCCTTGTAGGATTTCCTTAATCTTTCTGGAGCCAGTTTCCTCATTTGTCAAATTGGGGTCATACCTGACATATGGAAGTGTAGAGAGTGTGATGTGTGTAAAATGCATGCACGTAGTATGCAGTTACCAGGTGGCCCACCCGCCAGTGGGGTTGAGATCATAGACTTCCCGAATCGCAGGCTGTGCCTTTCATCACAGACACACCAGTGAGAGCAACTGGTGTAACAGGTTCATGCCTTGCTAGATACATGCAATGGACAATGAGGAAGAATAGAATGTGAGTCGTCTTTATGGGTTCGCTTACTATGATGGGACCAGTTTCCTGTGAGAAAGGAACTGAGGACCGAGGGACAGACCACAAATCTGCTGGACAGAAGTCCAGGTTTTAAGGAATTGAGTGGCCACTTCCTTCCGATCTGTAGTTTTCTTTTTTTTAGTATTGAAGGAGAAATTAGAATAATCCCCCCTAGCAATTTAGTATAAAAGTGATCAACTCTTTAGAAAAAGCAATTAAATCCACACTTAAAAGGTGCATTTTGCAGGCCAAGGGTGGTCACTCATGCCTGTAATCCTAACACTCTGAGATGTCAAGAGGGGAGGATCGCTTGAGCCCAGAGTGTGAGGTTGCAGTGAGCTATGATGATGCCACTGCACTCCAGGCTGGGTGACAGAGCAAGACTCTGCCTCAAAAAAAAAAAAAAAAAAAAAAAAGAAGTAAATTTTCAGGTTATAATCACTATTTTAAAAAGACATGTCCCAAATTTAATTTGATTTGAAAGTGTAAAATCTTTCATGCGTAACTGTAAAATATAAGTATTTCTTGAACTTGAAAGTACCATGTGTCTAAACAGGGCAAAATAATAATAAAATTTATAACTATGTCAGTATGTCCCAACCCCTGGGGGGAGAAGGAGAGGCTGACAAGAGCGAAATGAATGTTGACACAGTCTTTCTTGTTTTAGTTAAAATTTCCAAGTTAGTTTGATTAAATCTCTAGATTTGTGCTATTCAAAACCATACCCTGTGTCATAATGTAAATAATATAAAATGGTACAGCTGATTTGTAAGTCTGGTGGTTCTACAAAAAGCTAAACATAGAGTTACCAAATGACCCAGTAATTCCACTCCTAAGTATATATCCAGAAGTGAAAACAATAAAAAGGAATGAAGGACTGACACATGCTACAACATGGATGCTACATGAAAAAAGCCACAAAAGACCACATATTGTGATTCCATTTACATGAAATGTCCAGAATAGGCAAATTTACAGATGATAGGATGATTAGTTGTTGCCTAGTGGGTAGGGTGGGGGAGGTTGAAAGAAATGACCAGTTTTATGGTGATATAAGTGTTCTAAAATTGATTGTGGTGATGGTATACAACTTGACTGGGTGGCTTATAAACAGAATTTTACATCTCACAGTTCTGGAGGCTGGGAAATCCAACAAAAAGGTGTCAGCACATTTGATGTTTGGTGAAGGCCTGCTTCCTGGTTCACAGATAACTGTCTTCTTGCTGTGTCCCCACATGGCAGAAGGGGTGAGACAGCTCTCTGGCTTCTTTTATAAGGGCAATAATCCCATTCACAAGGGCTCCACCCTCATGACCTAAGCACCTCCCAAAGGCCCCACCTCCAAATGCCACCACATTGGGGTTTAAGTTTCAAAATATGAATTTTGGGGGGACATAAACATTCAGTCTACAGCATATACTAAAAAGCCATTTGCAGCAATCTCAACATTCATTGAGATGTGCGCTCTTACGATTTGTACACTTTCCTATTTTTGTTAACATTTTAATATAAATTTTATAGAAGTATATCAGGGAACTGGAAAGCTAAAAATGTTAAGTGGTTAAGATATAGCAACTTCATTATTTTAACATAAAACAGAGGGGACTTGGATTGTTTTTTTCTAGCAATGGGACTTTGGGCCAGATGATTCGAGTTTAGAATTTTTCAGATTTTAGGCATCTGATATCGTTATTGTCCTCGGTGGGGTCTGTGGAACACTAGATAATCAAATCAACTCTAAATTTCTCTAAGAGAAATAAATACACTAAGAGGAATGTATCAGGACTTCCCATCCATTCAGGTCATGTTTGGCCACCAAATGAATTTTAGTGTCAAAACAATTAACAACATCAACCAAGCCTTTCGATTTTCAAAACTTCTTCTATTTCCAAATTGCAGCCAACCAAGGCGATGTCAGCTGTATAAATTCAACTACCGGTTATACTGTATACTTACCTACTTTGTAAGGCTGATGTGTGGTTCAAAATAAAAAATGAGATCATGTGATATATGAATGTACCACGTAACTGTAAAGCACCATGCAGATATAGCTTCGTTCTACCAGTTTTTTAAAAAAGTAAAGCCTGCCAATATTTTTTATTTCAAGAACAGAAATAACATTAAAATGTTTTTAGAGTATTGACATACAATAAAAAACGTAAGGTGCAAGAACCCTCCCCTATCTCCAAGGCCTAAAGAGCAGCTATCCAGCTGTAGTCCACTTTCCTGAATTTTCTCAGTTCCTTTTCTTCAGCTTTTGACAACTGATGTATAATGTCTTTTCCTGAATCTGGGTCATTTGTATCCTGAACCTTTTCACTGAAATCATTTTCTTCATCTGAGTCATCACTTTCCTTTTCTTCTTCCATATCTGTATCTTCAGGAATTTCTTCAGCACTTTAGTAACAGAATAAAATATACATATCATTAAAAAATATTTCTAAACAATAACTTTCTAATTTAAGACGCCTATTAGAAATATAATCGAATGAACAAAGTAAATGAAGACTCTTATTATTGAGCACACTTTAAAAATCATGGGTTATTAAAAATTCAGGTGAATTTATAAAAGTGTAATTTTAAATTATATACCAAATTTTTAAAACACACACACACACAAAAGATCTCTTTTCTGAGACTCGTTTTCAATGTATTTTACTTGACTTAATAATCCTATATCCTTTAACTCCATTTTAAAGCTTATGAAATAAAGAGAAATACAGTAGAATACTCTAATAAAGGATAACACAAACCACCCTGTTTCCCCAGAGTATCTAAACGTACTTAAAGAACTGCTTTACCTCTTAGTCTCCATGGACAGCAGCAACGAATTCACAAACATGGAGCACAGGAAAGAAGCAGGCGGCAGTACATGGGCTGGAGTGTGAAGGAGCTAGAGTAAAAACAGAAATACAGGATTGCAAGGATAAAAAGATTATTCTCAGCAGTCTGTTCCTTCAATGTCCTCACTGAGTACCTTTTATCGTAAATGTCAAGAGTCAAACATGAAAACGCTTCCCCCGCAGAAAAACCAAACCAAAGAAAAACATATTTCCACCCTCCTACATTTCTGTCAACAACTACCCCTTCCTGGGCACCCCAGGTCCAGGCCAAAATAATCCCAAATTATAAATTATGCTATTTAGTTTGGGTATGAAATGTTTTACATCATACAAATGATTACTTAAATGTTATCTGTTAGATATTGTATACAAACTGCAACCTAAGGTGCTTTAAATGCATTGAATCTGTTTCACATGGTTTACTTTAATATTTGCTTACCTCATTAATTGCAGGTATGTTTTCTGTTAAGGGTAGTTGTACCAGTTCATTCTCTGAAGTTTCATTTAATTTTTCATCCTGCTGCTGCCTGTGCTTTCCCAATATGAAATAAAATGGGGTTGTCGGAAGACTTTCTTCTGCTAGCAGCTATAAGGATTTAAGATAAAGGGAATTTCAGTAAAAAGGAGGAATTGCTTTGGGTCAACAGTAGGTTATTAGTAGTTAAGGTTTTGGGGAGTCAAAAGTTATAAGCAGATTTCAATTGTGTGTGTGTGTGTGTGTCGGGGGGGGGCGGTCAGTGCCCCTTACCCCCATGTTTTTCAGTGGTCACTGGTAATGACATTGGAGCTTTTCTCAATGAAATAGCTCAGACAGACAGAAGGCCAGAGGGCAAGTTTCACGCAGGCAGATAACTTCCAAATGGCTTTTTTGCCTACTTTTAAATCGGAACAGACAGCCAAGAATCGTCAGACACTGATGAAAACCTCTAAAAGGAAATGCAGTGACCAAAACAGATTGAGAACAAACATGTGATAGAAACAGACTGTAAGAGAAAAAAAGATAATAAAGATGAGGAAGTCTTTTGGAAAAGAGAAAGAAAACAGGCAAAAACCAAACCACAACAAAACCAAAACCAAAGAAAATGAGAGCATCATTCTAGAAGGTCAAGCCCCAAATAAGAGGAGTTGCAGAAAAAGAGCAGAGAAAATAAGGGGGAAAAAGGAATTAACTCCTCCTTGGTCCTCTACTCAAAACTTTCCAAAGGGCCCCACATTTCACTCGGAGGGAAAGTCGAAGACTTTGCTATAAAGCCTACCTAGACTTCCCCATCTAAAATTGCAAGCTGCACCCGGTGCCCCTTTTTCCTCCATCCCCCACCCCACCATAATTATCACCTTCTAAAATACTCCATATTTTACTTAATGTTTGTTGTTTACTGTCTGTCTTCCTATAGACTGCAGATACCACAAGTTTAGAGACTTGACTATTTTGCTCACTCATGTATCCCAACTGTCTAGAATAGTCCCTGGCATATAGCAAATGACCAATAAAAAAATTACTCAATGAATTCAATGAGTTTTCAGAGGAAAATAAGTCAAATTACAGACAAAGGATCAAGAATAAGAGTGGTACTGGACTTCTAGTAATACCAGAAGGTATTAAGCAAGAGAACCTTCAAAGTTCTAAGAGAAAGTGATTTTCAACTTACACCTCTATAGTACATGATCAAGTGGGGGAGAATAAAAACATTTCCAAACACGCAGGGTCTTAAATTTACTTCTGATGCACTAACAGAGTGTGCTTCAAAAGCAAAGGAGTGACCAAAAAGAGGAAAACTATGGGATCTAACACAGTCAAGGTGAAACAAATCTCCAGAGTGATGGTGAATATAGATCCTCAGATGACTACTGTGCATCCTTACAGAGTAACTAGTCCAGAATGAAGCAAGTCGCAAGGCTCTTGGAAACCTTTCTTCATAACTTGAAAGGATACCTAATGTGTCTGAAAATACTGAGAAGACTTACACAACTTGGGGAGAGTCTGGGGTTGAATTAGGTAAGAAGTAAATAGAAAATTAAGCAAATGTAAAAAGAAGGCAATCATTAACTTCAGAGAAAACAAAAAGTTGGTCACAGAAAGGAAAAACAATCTGTGTATTACTACATGGCTATGACAATGAATACTGATCTAACCAATTTAAGATTTATCTAGATGGAAAAACGGGGGACAAGCAGAGGAAGCATGTGCTGTGTACATGCAGGGAGTGGTAGTGTTAAAAAAAAAAAAAGCTAAAATTTCAGCTTCAATAGATCAGAGTTAACAGATAATACCTAAATCTGAAAAACCCCGAATTAGAAATGTAAACATGTTTGTTAGAGATACAGAGTTAAATCAAAACCTTCAGCTAAGAGTTGAGAGTGACTGTCTTCATGGTAGTAGAGGTGTTGTAGAAGCTTTTCTTGGAGAGCCTTGTAGAACTATTTGACTTTTTGAATCACAAGCATATATTACTGGTATTATAAATTAAAACAATTTTAAAAGAGCCTTATATTAATAACTTCAAAAGCGGCACATCAGTTTATAAGCATATGGTTTTAAATTCTGTTTTAGGGCCAAGGGAAACACTTTTCTCATAGATGAGCTCTAAAACATAACCCTATCTTTTTAGTGTGGCAATGCAGCCAGTACCATAAATCCCTAAAACTTACCTGTTTGCTTGTTGGTGTGAGTTTTTCTTCTGGAGACTTTGTACTGAATGTCAATAAACTCTGAAAAGAGAAATCAATCAATGATGCAAAAGATAAATTGTAGAGTACAAATCTAAATAAGGTGTTAAACAATAGGAAGGTTAATTTTTCATTTTGTTATATATATCTGACCACAGAAAAGGAATAAATGTTTTAAAACTTAATAACCACTGTGAGAGTTACAACATTACATTCTGAAAGATATTTAAGAACCGGTAATGAAATAAAATACAACTGACTTATCACACTTAAGTCAACATTTTCTTTTAATTCACATCAAACACTAAAATTTAAAATAAATGAACCATGCTAATAAACACAATTCAAAATAGTTGTCTTTGTTTTTGCTGTCACAGACTTAATGCAAGCGATACTTAAAGAACCTCAAAGGTGTGGGGTAATAATATAGTGGTAATAATACAGTCGTACCAGTAATACTGCTCTATTGAGCCTATTAGACAATTTCTTTTGAGAAATAATCCTTTCATGAAACTATTTCACCCAGGAAACAAACTCACACCAATAGTCCTGGGCTATTACTCTCTAAAATTACATGTAGAAAGTGACTGCCTTTCTTCCGGGGGGACAGTTACCTGTGATTTTGTTAGGAAGTAAAACTGGGATCTGTTCAGCCACTGGTAAGCTTCTGAGGTGAATGATTCAGGGACATCTCGTGGAACAAACACTCCCCACTGGACTTCCTCTCTAGAGATATTCTTTTGAATATACAATGGCTTTGGCTCACTAGGTTTAAATATAAACACTAGAGGGAAAAAACAAGGAGACAATAACGTTTTGCCTGCAAAGGTTAGTTCTAGTCTCAGACTGACAAGCAGACCACACTAATCCTGGGACTCATCAAATTGAGTAAATGGCCCAGGTCATGATTGTTTTAAACTTTGATTCAACAAGGATCCACTGGTGCCTTCTATGTGCCAAGCAGGTTAGGAAAGAGGGCTATGAAGATGAAAGAAAGAAAGAAGAATCCCTGCTCCAGATACCAGGGCCTACTGTAGACGACAGACACCAAAATATTATTACAGTAGTATTTTGTCTTAAGTACTAGAAAAGAAATATGTAGAAATCGCTTTAAGCGCATAGAGGATGACCAATTAAATCTTCTCGGGAGAGTTGGGAATGCTTCCAAGAGGTGCAATCTCTACTGGATCTTGAAGACTCAGTAGGAACTGGCCTGTAAAAAATAAAGAATGTCTTGGAGCTCTCAGAACTAAGTATGAATGTACACAATAACGAGGCTTTGGGCAAGAAAGAAAGGGCAGTGCCTCAGGCAAAACAGCTTCAAATGAACATCAGACTTGAAGGCAAGCTTGACTTGAATTATGTTAAAGATGTTAAAAAGAAAATTTAGGTAACAGATCTTCTCTTACTATCAAAGTATGGTTTGTACTTACAGTCTGAACCCACTGAGGACTGAGAGATGGCAGCAATGTTCTCTGAATTAGGATCAGGTTCCATAACTCTAACATTTAATTTTGCACTCCACTCCACTGGGGGGAAAAAAGGTGATTCACTTCTAGGAAGAGATTTACCAAAAGCCTTTTCAAACTTGTTATTTAAAGTGGTATTCCTAATCTTTATTGTGACAATCAATCTATTATTCTTAGAAAGAGGGATTTTATGCTTCTAAGTAACACATGGACACACACTGAAACTATCTGTGGAGGCTGCACTTAAGTGAGGGGTAGGAAGCAGAAAAACAAAGCAGAACTTCAATACTCCTTCTATACATTATGAAAAGCTTATTATTTCACTGAAATTTATGTCTGGTGCTTTCCTTCTGCTGCTAAACGTGGGCAAACTGTTAACCGGAGTCACTGTAGAGAATATAAAAACAAGTCATCACGTATGTTCATTACCAAGCAACTACCATGCCTTCCAAACACACACTCAAATGAGTAAAATGCCACTAAGTTCACACTTGTTAGAAGGACTATGGAAGACTACATTCAAATTTTAAGCTGTCAGGGGTACAGAGGTTAATATGCATTGCAAATTAGTGAAACATTCCTCAAATTCTTGAGGATGGAGACTACTGAGGGCACCAGAAAGTCACACACATGAAAGCAGTGGAAAAGGCTGGGATAATGGAAGCCGACTTACCAACAATTAAGCAGTTTATAACTAATGTCTATTATATGCCTAGTACTTCAAATATAGTGCTATGTCATGTGAAAAAATTATATATTCTCTGGGCACAGAACTGAAGACATGACCCCTAAATACTATAATGCTAAAGTTTAATGTCAACTCCCTGTGTGTTTTGCCAAATCACTTTAGAGCAAAAAAAAATCTTACATGCACAACTGAGCAGATTCCAACAGCAAAGAATGCCATTTTCAGTAGCACCAAGTAGATACTTCGAACATGTCAATCTCCCAAAGCAAAGGTGCCTAGATTAAAACCATAAGGAAGTTAGCAACACTCACTTCTAGCACATCTAGTTACACAGGACTGCAGGCTTCCAGGCACTGTAGTAGTTTTACGCAATGCAGATTTTTAAACAGACACATGTTTTGTTCATAATATCCTGAAGAAAAAAGGGACTAAGAAATACAAAAGGAAAGATTTAGCTATTTTATTTCTTTCATAAAACAGGTCTGATGACCAATTCTGTTGTGCAGTCTACCAATTAACACAAAACAGAGAAAATGTATGTACAATTTACAAAATCATTTAACAAAAACCCTATTTTATGCTCTTTACCTAGAAGAGAAAAACTTACGATCTGAGTTGTAAAGAAAGTTTTACAAAGTAAATTCACAATCAGATTATTTTGAGAATTAGAAACAATTTCATTAGCCACCTGCCATTCTGTCCTCACACCCAGTCACCTGAAGTAATCTTGAATATGTTGCTGTTATTTTCCCCTGCCCTTCTCAGAAACAATGAGGTCTGAGCATGACATAGTTTTTATGGGAATGCACAGAAAGTAAGAATGGTTTGGCTCCACTGAGGCTTATGTATAGCTTTGATTATTATGTAGCACAACTATGAAAATATTTATTACAAAGAAAAAAATCTGTAGGCAAAGAATTAAATGTTAATCCTGATTTTAGAAATGTCAGCACGTAAGTTTGTGTACTCAGAATTTTTAGCTTCCTATCACTTTGATTACCTGCTTGTCCCACTGACCTATAAGGCTATCTTTGGAGAAAGCAAAAATGATTACTAAAGTTTAAAGATTTGCTTAAATAAATAAATAAAAAAAAAAGTACTACACACTTTCCAAATGATTTACCTACCTTATTTTCCCAGTGCGTTGGCAAAATGTACACCTAAGTTCCCATGTTTCAGAATCCCAGATTGTGACTATTTCCTCAAAACTAACTGCTAGTAAAGAGCCATCTTCAGAGAAACAACAGTTAGTGGCTTGATATTTGTGATAACTACCCACAAAGTCACAGGTCCAGCCAACAGCTTTTTCTGTGGAAATACAAACCATAACTTTTAGAAAGGGTATAAATGTTGGATAAGAGTACAGTAGTCCCCCCTTACCCACGGGGTTTTGCTTTTTGAAGTTTCAGTTATCAGGAGTCAAACGTGGTGCTCTGGAAATAGGTGAGTAGAGTACAGTAAGATATTCTGAGAGAGAGAGACGCCCTCCCCCCCACACTCACATAACTTTTATTACAGTAGACTGTTGTAATTATTCTATTTTATTATTAGTTATTATTGTTATCTCTTACCATGCCTAATTTATAAATTAAACTTTATCATAGGTATGCGTGTATAGGAAAAATCATAGAGCACACAGGGCTTAGGACTATCTGCAGTTTCAGGCGTCCATTTGGGGTTTTGGAATGTATCCTCGGCAGATAAGGGACACTGCTGTACAGGCACACTATAAGCAGGAAGGAGTAACAAACAAAGACAAAAACCAAAAGATCCTGCTCCCCACAACTTCTTTAAGTTAGAACTGCTACAAAATACTGACTGGTTTGAAATTTATGTCCCTTCCTAGAGACCTTGACCTCCCTCTAGTGGAGCAGTGAAAAGACTATTGGCAACAGCCCTTTTCACTATACACTCAAAAACTAGAATTACCAGCACATGATTAATCAAGAATACCATTTAAAAAGTACAAATTTGGGGAAAAAAGGCATGAAAATGTAATCTCTTAAATCTATTAAAATTAAGCAATATCCTGTACAATTAAACAAGGTAGAAAATGTCTTCCTAGAATGAATGCAAGTCATGAGATAAACATTATCAGTTTTTAAAATTGTGTACTTTAAACATACTATATTTAATTAACTTACTGTATATATCAGAATCATCTGTTAATATCCACACTTTGAAGTGGCCATCTTTACTAGCTGTAACCAAGGTGGGCTGTTCAGATTTTTCTGCATTACAGAAACAGAGAGCTGTGATGTGGTCTTCATGAGGCATGTTAATCTTTGTGTTAAGAATAAACCTAGTAGGAAGGAAACCAGAAATTATTCTTACATCAGGACAAATACTGTCAC
>RJWJ010044606.1:0-12094 GCA_004363605.1 Indri indri | reverse complement strand
ATTACATAAAACTTACTATCTTAACTATTTTTAATTGTACAGTTTTGTGGCGTTAAATACATTCACGTTGTTGTGCAACCATCACCACCATCCATCTCCAGAACTCTTTTTATCTTATAAAATGGAAACTCTATATACATTAAATAGTAATTCCCCATTCCCTTCTCCCCCCACCCCTGGCCATCACCATTCAATTTCCTGTCTATATGAATCTGACTACTCATTGGTATGTCTTCTTTGGAGAAACATCTATTCAGATCCTTTGCCCATTTTTTACTTGGGTGATTTGTTTTTTTGCTATTGAGTTATACATAGAATTTCCTTGTGTATTTTGGACATTAACCCTTTACCAGATGTATGGTTTGCAAAATATCAGTTGCAGTTACTGCCTCTATGTTCGATTTGTCTTAAAAGTAAAAACCTTACCTTGTGATCAATGCTATATTGTTTCTCATTTCCAAACTATGTATGTGAAGGGAAAAAGAACCACATATAGAACAGAAAGAATATAGAGACTATTAATATGGTCAAGATATAATTCAGCTTTTATTTTAAAAACATTGGGATTATAATCTTCATAGTGAAGCCAATGTCCCAAAAGATGAAGAATTATGATCAATATAAAGGGAGAAATGTTTAAAAAGAATTTATGCTTTTATATTTGGGTTTGCATTCTTTTTAGATCATGTGAAAAGAAACCAGAGATCATTACGTGGATTCTTTATAAAAAAAGACATAGCAATTAATTACTATCTTTTAATGCGAGAAATTTGGAAGTATGTTGAGTCTGAGAGGAAACCATAGTCAAAATATAATTACCAATAATTACTTGGGAAATAAAACCTCTAAATTTCTTCATGCCTACAAACTTCACATAGTTTTCCTAAAATCTTTTTTTTTTATTTAACCTTCCTCAAATCATCCTGATTATGCTACATCTAGGTCGTTAGTTCTGAGTCTGTTTCATTATTTATATCCTTATTCTGTTTACTCACCAAAAGTGATCATGCCCAAATATGAACATTTGCAAGAATTACCCTGAAAACTGAATACAAGGAAGACAATGAAAAGAAACTGCATAATATATTGCCTTCAGGCTACCACAATAAAAACTGATGCTGGAATGGAATGCAATTGTGCATCTCTATTAAAAAGAGTACATGTTTCAATAGCATAATTTATTGTCAAGAATATCTCTACCAGAGGCATGAGGGATACTAAAGGCAAAGTATCTTAGCTCCACATAGTCCCTCAGAATTTCAAACCAGGGACTCAGTTTTATGGAGAGGGTGATGTGTCCCAGTTTTGTTGGAGAGCTATGAGATAGCCCCATATTGTTAGTAGTGAGAATTCACATAAGAAGCCTCTTGAAATAACACTAAAAAATAAGTACCTAACATCTGAAGTTCAAGGGTAAAGGAGATTGGGAAGTTAGAGTGGAAGTTAGTCTATGTAGTGGATGCCGTTGGTGCCTCAGCCAGATTCCTTCACTGGGCTGGTGTATGCATCACCCAGTGACTCTGAGTGTTGGCTGCTAAAAGCTCATAGGTGTACCCCTTTCCAGCAAACCTCCCTCAATAAAAAGGAAGCCACTTTGACTAGTACATTACACCACCCCTTCCCCTCTAAGACTACCAGGGGTACCAAAGGACAATCCCTTTGTCTCAACATGGGACCTGCTATGGTATAATTTGTGCTCTATAGCTTCCCGTGGGGCCAGGCTCCAGGCAAGACTACATCCTTACTTACTTGTCTTGCCCTGTCTTCCTGCTTTTCTCACTTCCCTTCTTTGAAGAGAGCTCAGACTCTGTTTCTCTAAAACCTGGCCTAAGGTACTTGAGACAAAAACTATACCTACATTCTACTTACCACACCAGGCAGGAAACCAACCAGAGTAAAAAGCTAAGAATTACAGATGACAATGGAAGTCTCCAAGCCTGATGCATTTCATGAAAGACTTGCCTACACCTCATCTTGTGTTTCTTTCTAGCTGGTCCAACAGCATTTGAGTAGCTCATTCCCCACAGGTATTTTAGAGATTCCAGTAGGCCTCTGATCCCCTGGGCCAAGCAGGGTATGGTCCTTGACTATCTTGCCCCATTAGGATGATATACCTACCTAGAAATGAAGATGCTATAAAACATACCCAGGCTGTACCTGCCCACCAATTCCTGGGTTACTGGATTCTGTGAGGGCTTCCCTGAGCCACACATAAGAGCTACAAGACGAGTACTGAAGACCTATATTTGCAGGAGATGATTTCTATTTCCTCCTTCTCAGCTTCTCATGGATAACCCAGCATGAAGAATCCTGAGACATTTCCTACCACCTCCTCTTTTTAGGCTATTTTTCAAGAATCTTGGTTCATAAGCATTTGTTAAGTAAGGTTTTATTTTACAGAGAAATAAAGCTAGTCACCACTTAAGTAATATTTGTAATCCAAATTTTTCTGCCCTAGAATTATAGCCCTAGAATGACACTTCACTGTTGTATCTTAATTTTGAATCCCTAGTAAGAGAAATAGGACCTCTACAAATTAGTAGGTTAAGATTTCAGGAGGAATTTTTTTTTTTTTTCAAGACAGAGTCTCACTCTTTTGCCCGGGCTAGAGTGAGTGCCATGGCATCAGCCTAGCTCACAGCAACCTCAAACTCCTGGGCTCAAGCGATCCTACTGCCTCGGCCTCCGAGTAGCTGGGACTACAGGCATGTGCCACCATGCTCGGCTAATTTTTTCTATATATTTTTAGTTGTCCGATTAATTTCTTTCTAATTTTAGTAGAGGCGGGGGTCTCGCTCTTGCTCAGGCTGGTCTCGAACTCCTGAGCTCAAACAATCTGCCCGCCTTGGCCTCCCAGAGCGCTAGGATTACAGGCGTGAGCCACCGCGCCTGGCCAGGAGGAATGTTTAATATCCCTAAGGAGGGAAGTTTTTCAGACTCTCAGTAGCACTATTCATATGTAAATAAAGCAATATATATATAATTGTTTATAAGTAAACTCATAAATGGCAAATCTGGCAGAGCTAGTTCGAGCATGCCAGACTCTCCTCTCCCCCTCACTTGCTTGTACAGCTACTCCTGCTGTGGCCTTTCTTGGATTATCCTAAACCTCTGCAATTGACTCTTCTGCTTTCTCTCCATCTACAATCTTCCCTTTTCTTCACTTTCATCCTAATCCAGTTTAGATTCCACAGTCTGTTTTTCAATCACATTGAAACTCCCTTATCCCCATTTGACAAAACCCCAAACCTGGATCAACTGTTTTCTCCATGCTTACATGAAGCACTGTTGGAGAAAGGGAGAAATTTGGGCAGATTGGTTCTGCCAAAACATTTTGATCCTCAGCCTCAAATGGGCCCTCAATGGTGTCTGGCAACCTCATTACATTTCTTAGGTCAACTCGCTCTTGCAGTCTCTATCACAGTGATTCAAATGTTTCCACTTACCCTTAATTCATGTTTTCATTCAGTGAATATTCATTGCACACCATGCACTGCACATTATGCCAAGCATTGCACACTACACCAGGTCTGTTGCTTTCTATTTCCCAGAGAAAATAAAAGCCCTCAAAGTGTAATTCTCTCAACTTACTCTTTCTAGCCTTCCAAACTGACCTTCTGTGCTTTGCGGTAGGGATGGTCTCTTAACTGTCAACTCAAAATTGCTCCCTCAAAAATAACGTTCCCTTGTTCATAGACAATTCCTTTCTTTTGTTAGAAAAGTAGTTGATGACTGTAATTCTAAATATGTATTTGAACAAATCCCTCACCACATAAAGATAAGCAAAGATCTGACAGGCAATTTAATTTTATAAAAAGAAGGAAAACTTGACATATCAGACTTATATATCATTCTAAATCAGTACTTTTATATCTATAATCAGACAACATTTAATGAAGTGAAAATTCTGCCTGCGTGAAACTAGTCATAATAAAATTAGACTTGGTTTGCTCTTTCATGGAGAACATATTCCAGATGTTTAAGTGATTCAAAGAAAACCCACAGCATAATGGCTCCCTTCAATGTTTTCTCACTTACTGCTTCCAAACTAGAATAAAATCTAATGCAATCCTGGTGTCATTTAAATAGCACATCATGTTGCTCAGAGTCAGCTGTATTTTTTGACATTTTATGTACAGTATTTAATAATTTAAACATAAATTTGTGTGTTAATATTAAAAGCTCTATAATGTGAAATATAGCCAAACCCAACATTACATCTATTTAAATGGCACAGCACCTGTATTCAACCTTTACATATGTCTCATGACTCTGCCATTAGGGGGCCATACTTCTTGTTATGTACACTTCTGGGTACTGCTAGCCTGCAGCAGTGAAGTATACAGTTCAGCATCCTTGGGTAGTATGGAGCTACCACCAAAACCCAGGCCAAATACCAAAGTGAAGATTGACTTGAGCATTCTCCTGCCTCCTTTCTCTTTTCATCTTTTCCATCAGCAGTAATCTCCTTTCTTCCGTCCTCATGTGCTTAGTGCCCTCATGATGATTTCTAGCTGGCTAAAGTCCTTCAGTCTGCTCAGGCCCATCTAAATACCTCCCCAAAGTGAATCCTTGTTTTGAATTATCTCTTTATCAACTCACTTCTCTCCAATGAAAGCTTCTATTATCAACTATCTCAACAGAAATTTAGGCTTTCAGATTAAACTGAACATTTGGAATTTTTTTCTTAATTAGTGATAGTACTGGTAGCAGTAGCGGTGATAGAAAAGTAATAGTAGCAGTAAAAATTTATAATAGATACTCTCTTTCCAACTCAATTAGGACCCATAGTTCAACAGTTAATTGAAAAAGTCAATTAAATGAGGGAATCATAAAAATATGGCTTAAACATTTTATTTTAATTTAAAGTAGTCACCAAAATTTTAATGTTGCATGAAAGTTTTTTCTTTGAGTGTAGATTCACTGATTGGAGTTCTCCATAAATCACACCGCTAATACAAACTTTTGATTTCTAGTTTCAGTGTCTTTAATGTAGAGAAAGTTCATCAGGAAACATCAGAAGCATTCTGAATACAGAATCCTTCTAAATTTTTAGGGTTGTCTTCTAATCTTTTACAGTTGTCCTGTCCATACCTACTTCAACAATATTTATTTTCTTTTTTCTTTTTGAAGCAAATTTCCAGAGCATTTGACCTGTTTTTTATAGAAATAATATCTTTTTCTCTTCAGGCTAATATTTCTTGGATTTAGGAAATCTCTAATCAAATTATGCAATTGCAGTACTAACTAGAAAAACAGGTTTTGAGAACATACACACAACTGACAACTCAACTAATGAGAGCAGAAGGGCCACGTGTACTGACAGACACCTGGAACATTTTATTTAGAGGCAGTTAGAGGTTCCCATCAGTGTTTCACAGAGGGAATGAAGACTTTGGCTACTTTGGTGAGTACTAAGTGGAGATCAGTTCAGAAAACTTCGACCATCATTGCCTGACAAGAGCAGAAAAAAAGAAGCCACAAGATCCCATGACATTATAGAGTGGAGAGAGGGAGAAAAGTAAATTAAAAAGAAGAAGAAGGAGGAGGAGGAGGAGGAGGCAGAGGGAGAAGAGGGCAAAGAGGGAGAAGAAGGAGAAGGGAAAGTGAAAATGTCGCGATTAATTATGAGTACTGAAACTTACGTTCGAATCCCCTTCATCCTCTAAAACACTGATGCGGATTTAAAATGTGTGCCTGGAACTTTGGGGGAGAAAGTGAAAATCAGAATATTCTCATAAGAGACATTTGAACATGTACGTAATGTAACCTGAAGGGAACTGAAATCTAGATACAACTTAACTGGATGAATACCCAACCCAATGGCTGAGAGCCTTGCTGGTAAAGGGCGATGATTAGCACAAAGGGCTCGCCTGCATTATTGAAAGATTCTGCCTGCCAGCCTGCCCTTTCTGAACTGGTTCCTGTTTATGACAGCCCCCCACATAATATTTATTTGTGGTGACTAGTAATGCATGTTATTATCCAGAGGAGAACGGTTTCATTTTGTAATCGTTGTTTTTGTCCAGGTTTCCCCATTGACATTTAAGAAATCTGTTTTCTAACCTTTCTATTATGCAAAACAAAATTATTATGGATCGTTTCCTTTTAGAGACATGCATTCATACATGTGGATTTAAACCACCTTTCTCCATGGGCACTTATTCTGATTCTTTTAATCCATGTCTTTACTCATAAGAAATGAAATAATAATATTTACTATTAACCTCTATAAAACTTAGTTGTAGACTGATTCCAGTGACATTCCACTGACATGAAGTTGAATAAAGATGAATACATCACATATGATTTTTTTATGTGTGTGGTCAGAAGAGGCTCTTGTTTGTTTCTTTTTATCAATAGATATTCACATACTATAAAATTTACCCTTTTAAAGTATACAATTCGGTGGTGTTTAGTATATTCACATGGTTATGCCACCATCACCACTAATACCAGAACATTTTCATCATCCCCCAAAGAAACCCCATAATTTTTAATGACCAATTTTAAGACTATACATTCAACAGAGTGATTGTCACAATATCTTGTCTAAAAACTATATAAGGCTCTTATAGTCCATACAACACCACATCCTAGTGGTGAGGTATTCAGGTTGATTTGAGAAGATAATGCCATTCTTATTTTGATTGTATGTACTGGCTTCTTCCATCTAAAGTGGGAGGAAATGTGAGGATTACAGCTGAGGTCAGAGTAAGCAATGGTTTTTATCAACATAGTGAACCAGACAGAGAAATAACACCTGCCCACATCAAGCAAGTCAAAACAGCACGTATAGTCGAGTAAGTGATGCTGTCCTTGTGCACAGACATTACATTACACAAACTGTTCTCCTAAGTGAGGGAATTTGTTCCTTAGAAATAGCTCATTGGAACATTTGGACATCATGCATCACGTTAAAGATCCATAAATGCCGTCTCGATGGGATAGATATGATGCATGGTAATATCCTCCCCATATCTGCCCAGGGTTCTTCTACTCAACAGATTGTCATGATGCATTGCATTAGAGACTCCGGCTCTAGTGCTTTACAGACAGCTGAGAAGCCTCATGGGAGCCTTCCGAAGTCATTGCTACAAGGACTAAAATACCAGGAGACCAGGAAGTCATTCTTAGGACTGACAAAATACCCTACTCCCTAAATGAAACTATTTATTACACGGTTGGTACAAAGCATGAATGCCATATTTTAAGATTGAGTGTATCTTTGTATCGTAAAAAATAAAGATCCATTTCTGGTTGTGAGATGGGTAGAATTTGGAATCTAGCAGCACTGTATTTTTCCTGTTACTTTGTCAATCCACAATTTCTTTGGAGAGGTGTCAAATCCGTATATTTATCCCAGCTTTCTCAATTTTTATCCATGGGACCTTGGCAAAGTTCAACCTCTGCGAGTTCATTTTCTCATGTGTAAAAAGAAAACTACTAGCCTGATAGGGTTGTTATGTAGGAATAAAGTAAGTTCATGTGTGGATAGAGCGCATCATAGCATTAGACACCTAAGAAGTGCTCAATTAGTAAAAGTTATTATTCATCCATTAGCAGATGTCTATTGTAATATCACCATAATAGAGTGTCTTAGTCTGTTCACCATAGACTGGGTGGCTTATAAACAACAGAAATTTATTTCTCACAGTTCTGGAGGTTGGGGAGTCCCAGATCAAGGGGCCAGCAGATTTGGTGTCTGGTCAGGGCCCATTCCTCGTAGACAGTACCTTTTCCCTGCATCCTCATATGGTGAAAGGTCTCTTTTATAAGGGCACTAATCCCAAAATCACCTCTCAAAAAGCTCCACCTCCTAATACCATTGTCTTGGAGTTAAGATTTCTTTTTATTATTTTTTTTAGGACTTCAACCTATGAATTTGGGAAAGGACACAAATAGTCAGACCATAGCATAGAGCAAACATCACTGACTACATCCCAAACAGAATGAGATATATTTTGTAGTTCCCAGGTGTCGATGTTTCTTTGTTTTAAATGTTCTTATCTTCCAATTTGCTCCTGACTGTTTCACACAGGCACTTCGAGGAGAAATTGCGCCTCTTAAAGAGAAGGTAGGCCACGTCAATGACCTTGCTCGCCAACTCACTACGTTGGGCATTCAGCTCTCACCATATAACCTCACCACTCTGGAAGACCTGAACACCAGATGGAAGCTTCTGCAGGTAGGCATGTTTTGAGCATTGTTGTTCCTCATTACAGGAAAATAATATACAGATAAAACTTATTTGTAAGGAACAATAAAAGTAATTTTTTTCATTTGATTTTCATAATATTTTGTGAGGATGGGATATTTTATATTATTTGATAAGTCCATATATGAATGTTTTAAAATTATTAATATTAATTTTGAAAATGGCTAAAAGTTAGACTTTAATATATCTTACAGTAAACATGGAAGATAATGCCAAATCATGATAGAAGAACTGAATTGCTGTCAGGCAATTCCTTTGTAGTATTGTTGCTTGGATTCTTAAAACATCTTTCCCTTTGTAATCCAAATTTGAACAAAACTTAGTTGTAAGATATGTTCTAAAACCATTTAAAGAAAGAGCATCCTATCACAAACCCACACATGGAAGTTTTCCATAGGTTTGCATTATAAATATAAGAAATTTAAGTGTGCTCAAGGTCACACTTACAAGCTGTGGGGACCTTGAACAAGTTACTTAACCTTTCTGTGCCTCAGTCTTTCATCTGAAAAACATTGGGATAATAAAATTCTCCACAATATCAGTTTATTGTAAGGATGAATAAGTCGAAATAAGGGGGCAGTGCTTGGAACAGAACCTGCTACATGGTGAACACTCTATAAATTATAGCTCTTTGTGTTAGTAAAGGTTATTATTACAGTACTCAGGTTTTGGAATTTGACTTACTAGCTGCATCACCGTGAGGCTACTGGTGGTCTCAGTTTCCTCATCTCTAACATGGTTACTGTAATATTAAATGAACTAATTCATGTAGAGTTCTTAGTACAGTATCTGGCTCCTAGTAAAAAGTGAGAAAATGGTTGTAGTGGTGGAAGAGATGTGTCTTTATGTTCAATGTGAAAGACACTATGTTATATTCCCAAACCCTAATATTGGTTTAACCATAGAATTAGAGAATAATTTTCTGTCCTTTTCCAATTTCATAGGATGCAGATGGTATGCTCCTGAGGACATAGAGGAAACTGGGTTTAAAACTATTTGATTTTAATGTTTTAATAAGAAAAATATGATAAAACAGATTACTTTTCTATCGGCAGTTCATTTAGGGGTGTGATTGAAAGTCCTGCTACATAACTGATAGGTCTTTGGTAAAAACAAGTTCCAAATTCAAGACCTCTTGAGATCTCATATAATTTAATTCTTGTTGTGGTGGATAGTCTGGAAATATTTGTATGATAGATTGTTATAAGTGGCATTGACTAAAGCAAGGCAATATAGTGAAGTGATTATATGCTTTTCTCTGTCTCTGTTTGCTCCGTAGTGGTTGAGTACTATTAAAATCTTACCAGTTTCATCCTTACTATGTTTTTCATTTTAAGCCTAAATAAGAAGAGTAATAAATGTCCAAAGAAAACCAATGGCTACATTTGTACCATTCAAGCACTCTTGAAACATTTTTTATTTTGAAATTTCTTTTAGTGAGAAAAATGTAACATTTGCTTTCAGAATGTGGTAAAAGATTTGTGACAGCAGCATGTAAACTTAAAAATGAGGTCAAAAGATTATGCTGATAGAAAAAGTTAAAAAGAATCTGTGCTAAGTGATCCATTTTATTTGCACTATTTATTTAAATGTAAGGTGTGAAAAGCTATTAATAGCTCAATTTTTAGCCATTCTTTAAAACAAATAAGGACTTGGTTATAAGTACAGGGAAACACATGCAAGGAGATAGTGTGGTGTAGCAAAAATAGCATTGGAATGAATATTTGGAGGCCTGACTTCAAACTTAAGCTCAGCCATTATTTGACCATGTAATCGTGGGAAAGCCATTTAACCTCTTTTAGCTTTGATTCTCCTCATTTTCAAAGTGAGACAATTCATTTTGTCTAAGGTCACATCCAGTTCAATCCTATGATTCTGTATCTGGATATCTGGGGGAGATAACATGTTTGACAAAAGTTAGTTTAGAACCAATGAAGGTGCCTCCTCTATTCACACTACAAACGTGGTTTGTTGAAATTATGTTTCTCCATGTATAATTCAAACTTTTAAATCCCTCATTCCTAAACCCACATATACACAGTCTTCTCCTATCAAACAGTTCAACCCATTTGTGGTATATGGTCTTATTGTAGCAAATTTCACAGTTCTGTTTTTGAACATGACTTTAAGAATATGCTCAAAATGTGTTTTTGGCAGGAAGCTGATAAATCCAAGGTTTTGGTTTGCACATAACCAAGTGGATTCCATTCTTTGACCACAGTTACAACCACTCCGCTGTATTATGAATTTAAGTTCTTGTTCAGAAAGGGAACAAAGCAAGAAATGAGGTTCATATCAAACAATTTTGCTTCCATTACTGGAAGAGCATCTCATATGTCCTGTCAAGAACATTTTCTATTTAGAACAATATATGCGAAACTAAAGCATTATCCAACATCTGTGGCAGGAAGCTTGAGCCCACGACCATTGTGACGTCATATTTCTATAAAAATAAAGAATTTAGTCATTTACAATGCTATGTCAGTCCCTATATCATATAAAAACCAAGTAGGAGTTCATCTTTGCTACTGTCTGCTAAGACAAAGAAAAATCGAGAAATAGGGAGCTGGAGTAGTGGGAAGGCAGATATAAACCTGGGAAGAGAAAAAGAGTCTTACATTTGGGCAAAATAGTGTAACAGAAGGAATAGAGTTACATACTATCAGAATACCCTGGGTTTGGTTACATGATCCATTCATTTTGATTTTAAAAGAAAGCCATGCTGAGTTTTTTTTTTTAGCTGTATGCAATGTCAGTCAAAATCGCAGAAACAGGTAAACTATATAGATGTGATCATCAACAGTAAAGTAAGCTCCAATGACAATTTACCTATACATAGAAATAGAGTTTATAGAGAGTTCCAAATTTATTTTGAATCTACTAATAGAAGTATAAAAGATGTTGGTTTGCCTGTTTGAAACTTTCTGTGGGAACAAAATCCTGTTTCCTTCTTCAAAGTGGACACATTGGTATGCATATTACTACTTGACCATTTAACGGTATGTTTATGATGTAGGAAACCATCATTCTTTGCAGTTTCGAAGAGCAATCATGTACATACTATTATTTAATAGTCACAATATTATGGTTATGTATTCTGATTATGATTACGTATTATCATCATTCTCTTTTACAGGTAAGGAAACTGAGTTTTAGAAATATTAAGTGCCACAGTCACGATCACATAACGACATAACTTGTATCAGTTAAGATCTGAATCAGGTTTTTTGAACTGTGACTCCCATTCCCTTTTTGTCTCCTCTTTTCAATGTCCTATTAAGTTTGAAATTAACAAAGCAACACAGATATGAAATACCGCACTTTTTTCATACTTCCCCTCTTTTTTTTTTAATGATGCTCAGGTATATTAACTTTGAAATCTTCCTTTACAAACGAACAGATTAATGAGCCCAGTTCAGTGCATCCCTTAAGATCACACTTGTAGTTTCAAATGTAAAATTTTAAAGCATTATATTCCTCATTGCTTTTAGAACTCAGCAATTGTACTCAAATCAACCAAAAGTGATTTTAATGAATTAGTTCTCAAATCAGAACCAATGCTAAAATTTGATCAAGTAAAAATTAAAAATGAATATCAAAAACAAATGGGAAAAAATTAGAATGATGATAAACCTTTCTAATTTTGAAACAATGCACACATGTTGAGTGGTATAGTCAAGCTCTTTATTCACCAAGCACAAGTAGTATGTGAAGGAATATCCTACCATTTCTCTGCACTCACGAGTAACCTACAAATAGCAGAAGCTACAAAAACATTTTAACATAAAGAGTACATGCTTTATTGACTGTAGGAACTTATGGGATGTAAACACTTGACAAAATTTGAATAATATGAAGGCATTTCCAGGTATAAAA
>RJWJ010044605.1:0-12092 GCA_004363605.1 Indri indri | reverse complement strand
GGCACCCAGGAGGGGTTTGATGCTATCGTTAGTTTCTGGCCACTGCTTTTTCCATTGCGTACAATCGATCAATGTCCTCAACCCATTTATTCCTGGGGTGGGGATGTTGAATTACAATTCCTGACGGCTGCCTGGGCTCACTCTATTGCCTCCACCCCCAGGGGGAGTTTTTCAGCCTGGCCCACCACATCCCACCTCCCTTTGCCCCGTCAGCGCTGGAGTTTCCCGCCGACCATGACCGCATGGTGTACCTGGGCCTCTCGGAATACTTCTTCAACACGGCGGGGCTTGTGTACTACGAGGCTGGAGTCTTGAAACTGACCCTTACGGATGAAATGGTAAGGCCAGGCTGTGGGTGAGTGTGGGAAGAGCACTGGACTCCGAGTCCAGCGGACCTTCTGCATTTGAAGCTTTGTTCATGGGGGAGATCAAGGTGTTGACTCCCAGTTGGCCAGACCGAAGTCCAAATCTCAGCGCCGCCCCTTTCCAGCCGGGTCACCTTAGGTCAGCTACTCAACCTCTCAGAACCTCAGTTTCCTCATCTGTAAAACACCAATAACGGTATCTTCCTCCAGAGGGTGTCGTGAGGAGGAAATGAGGTGTGAATATTTGAGAGGCACTGAGCACGGAGCTTAGTGTGAGAATGTCACGAGAAATAAACGTGACAGCTGACATTGACCGAGTGCTTGCCATCGGTCGGACTCTGTAATCCGGTGTTGGCATCATGCTTCGGCAGAGGCAGGCCACCTGGAAGTGGGGCATCCCATGCGGTTGGTTTGGGGGCAGATTGGCCTTTCTCAGAGGCGAAGACCAGGGAGGGTGAAGTCACTGGCCAGTATCCTGCCCATTCCTGCAGAAGTTACGGTTTGGCTTCCGGGCTGGTTGCTGCAGAGGTTGTGGGTCAGTGTTCTGTGGTCACATCTGTTCTGGCCATTGTCCATTTGTATATTCAGTCTCTGACCAGCCCCCCAAACAGAATTTGTCCCCTCCTCTCTATCTACAACATAATCCCCCCAAATCCTTTTCTTTTCTCTTGCTACAGATTCCAAAAAAATCCACATTCCGACTGACGACCAGATTCTTTGGAACCTTCCTGCCCGAGGTGAGGAAGGGCTTGCTCTCCTTTAGTCAGCTCGGGAGGTGGCCTGGGGCCTCTGGGGAGGACCGGGCTCAGCTGAGTGGGTAATGAGACACCCGCGCCCCCAGATCCAGAGGAAACCCAGTGTGAGAGAGTGGAAATGGCTCCATACAGCCCATCCCAGTACAGAGAAAGGCTCCAAGCACCCAGCTGGCCAGGTGTGCAGTGGATGCGTAGGCTTGTCCACTTGGTAAATATTTATTGAGCTCAGTGTGTGCAAGGCATTGCAGGGGAGGTAGCTCTCTGGTGTCTCTTCTTAAAGGACACTAATTCTATTGGATCAAGGCCCTATCTTTACGACCTGGTTTAACCTCAGTTACTTCCATAGAGGCCCCATCTCCAAATACAACCACACTGGGCGTTAGGACTTCAACATATGAATTGGGGAGACACATTCTGTTCAAAACAGCCTCTCCAGTGGTGGCACCCCAAAAATTTATACATAAGGAAGTACTGGTTGAGGGGAGAGGATGGCTGGTGGAGATACCCAGGGGCATTGCCTTGAAGCTGCATTTTTATAGCAGTTGCATTATTTTTACTCAGACCGGGGTTTACCTGGGGGAGGATCAGAGGCTAGCAGAGATAGGGGACGGTCACCAAGTCCCTCCTTAATTCCCCCTTGAAGCCACTACTGCTCTCTGAAGAGGTGACATTTGAGCTGAGGCCTGAAGGAAGGGAAAGAGCCAAGCTAGGGAAGAATGAGTGGATAGGCATTCAGCAAGAGGGAACGGAGAGTGCAAAGGGTTTCAGATGGCAAGAAATCTTGTCGCATTTGAAAGAGTTCCCTGTGGCCGGAGATTGAGGACAAGAGGTAGAGACATGTAGGGTGAGGTTGGTAGGGCGCCAGGTGCCAAGCTATGCAGTCTTGGAATTTATTCGAAGAACAATGGGAAGATATTGGAGGTGTTTAAAGTAAGGGCAGGGCGAGATAGGATTTAGAAAGATTTTAGTTAAAGCTCCGCTTTCTGTTGGTTCTCCCCGCTGGGGGCTGCAGGTGGCCAAGATGTTCCCGAACATGAACATGCAGCTCGCCATCTCAGTGTCCGCCCCGCCACACCTGTCCATGCAGCCCTCCGGCCTCGCCCTCACCCCTTTCCTGGAGGCTGAAACCTTTGCCATCCTCCCCAACTCCTCCCTGGCTTCCCTCTTCCTGCTTGGCTTGGTAAGCTGTTCCCGGGCGTGGGCAGATGGGGAGGCCTGCGCAGCGCCGAGAGCACTGTCCTTGCGGTCGGGAGACTGGGTGTAAATCCTGCCCGGATTCAAATCCAGACAGTGTGACTCCAGAGCCTGAGACCAGCTCAGCTCGACTGCTCTGGCCCCTACAGGCATTCATCCTCCCAGCCGTTCCCTTGTGCGTTTGTTTAGTTATGGATTCAATGACTCATTCACGCAATTTTTCATGCGTTCAATTATTCTTTCCGCTTTTGCTTGAAATATGTGTACTGTTTCCAATTCATTCACTTGTATCTTTAGTCATTCAATTATGTATTT
Source organism: Indri indri (assembly GCA_004363605.1). Classification (NCBI taxonomy): domain Eukaryota; kingdom Metazoa; phylum Chordata; class Mammalia; order Primates; family Indriidae; genus Indri; species Indri indri. The sequence continues at coordinate 9,463 of RJWJ010044605.1, read as the reverse complement.
GTGCATTTGTTCATTCATTCATTCCCCAATTCATTCGATCATTCGTTAGCTTGTTGAAATGCGCTACACCTTTTCCACATGCATTCATTCATTCAATTATTCATTTACTTATCCCTTTGTTCAATTGCATGTTTGTTCATTCATTCATCCATCATTCATTCATTCTGCCTATCTTTGTTTATTCCTTCGTTTGTGTATTTGTTTAATCCTTCATCCAGGTTTTCACTCCGCTATTGATGCGTGTGTTCATTCGTTTGATCACTCCATCACTCTGCAAACATTTGGTGGCACCTGCTATGGCCACTGGGGATGTGGACCAGACTCTCTCCCCTCCTGGAGGCACTTCGAGGCCTTCAGCGGGTGTGCCCAGTCTCAAGCTGTTATCTCCGCTTTGCAGACAGAATAGCTTCTGAGGGGTCACCCAAGGTCACACAGACTGCACAGGACCCCCCAGGTGGGAACCTCGGTCTTCTCCCTCAATAAGTATTTTTTTAATGAATCAATGTATAAGTGCTTGTGAGAATAGGGCTGGCCTGGACTCCAGGCCTGAGGTCTGTCTCACACGGCCCTTCCAGGAGTGGCCTGGGGACTCTGAAATGGCCCCAGAAGCAGGGGGAGAAAATGGAAATTGGTTGACAGTCGGGACTCAACAGCCACAAAGCCCAGTGAAGTCTCCCCGGTCCTCGGGCTCTGCTGGCCTGACCCGGTGGTGCAGGCTGCCCTCCCGAGCCTTTGTGAAGCTGGCCCTCCTCATCTTGGAGGCCTCCAAGAGCCCAAGCCCTGGGTCGGGGCACTTCACGCTGGTCGTTGCTTTGCAGAGCACAAACGCTTCTGTGGAGATTGGCGCCATGTCCAGCAGGCTTGTCGGAGAGCTCAAGTTGGACAGGTAAGTGGGCCTGTGGGGACAGGAGGAGGGGCCTGCCCATCCACTCTTGGTGTCCGTGGGGTAGCCATGGCCTTACGGTGTACATAGGCACTGTGCTGTTGCTTTCCTGTGTCCCCATCGCATTTAAGGCTCAAATGGCGTGCGATGGGCACAATATCCCCATTTTGCACGTAGCAAAACTGATGCTCAGAGGCAAAGCAGCTTGCCCAAGATCACACATTGTAGGGCCACCAATCTTCTTGGTTTGCGCAGGAGTGTCCCAGTTTTAGCACTGAAAAGTCCTGTGTCCCAGGACGGCCCATGGCTGGGAAGAGCCAACCAACGAGCCATGCCACACCCAGCCACACAGTGCCCGGCCGCCCCATGCCCCCGGCCTTCCTTGGCACTTGGAAATCCCACTTCAACTTCTCACCCCATCCTAAGGACGTCAGAAACCACCCCCTGCTGGGACACTCTGGAATCCACGTGGCCAGGGTTTGAATCCGGCAGTGGAGGTCGTGGTTAGGAGCGTGGGCCCTGCCATGAGGCTGCCTGCCTTTGAAGAGCAGCTGGCCTTGGCAGGCGCCAAAACTCTCCAAACCACAGCCTCCCTGGCTGTCAAACCCAATAATTATTCTCTGCCAACAGCATTGTTGTGAGGATTAAATGAGATATTAATATGCACTGACGTGTGTAGAACACTTGAAGGGGTTCAGTAAGCAAGAGGGAAGAGAATAAACGTTCAGTAAGCAAGAGGGAAGAGAAAGACAGAGAAACATACAGAAAAAGAGAAATACAGAAATGGAGGGAGAGACATAGAGAAAGAGACAGGCAGAGACACAGAAAGGAGACAGAGGAAGAGACAGGACACAAATGGAGGGAGGAGAGAGACAGGGAGAGCGAGTGCAAGAGAGATACAGACAGTTCGGGACACATTCGGACAGAGACCAAGAGACAGAGGGAGGGAGGGGACGAGACAGAGAGCAGGAGCCACTTGGAGCAGATGTGACGGCCCGACATGCAGACCTGGCAGCTGCCTCTTCACCACGTTCACGCTGTTTACACGGAGCCTCGACCCGCATCCCCGCCCGCTCCCGCCTTCTCCCTGGCACCGAGCTGTCCTTCCTAGCCCCGACACCGGCTCCTGAGGGCCCCACGCTGCGCATTGCTCCTGGCATCATTTTGACAAGCATTTCTGCTGCCAAAACATGTGGATTTCATTTTTCTGAAACATCCGTGGGCCTCTGCAGTCGAGGAGTTGGAGCGGATACAGCTGGGTGTCGGCTGGACAGAGACTGTGAAATCTGTGGAAGGCTGCGGGGTCGGGTACGACAATCCACAGAGCAGGAACCCTGGGGCTACTGCCTCTGGGTGAGCAAGAGCAAGTTCTCAAACGCTGCAGAGTGTCGGACACGACAAGGGCTTTGGCCTCCGGGAGACCTGTTTGAAATCCTGCTTTGCTAATTGTTAGCTGTGTGGCCTTGGACAGTTGCTTGCCCTCTCTGAGCGTCAGTTTCCTCATTTATAAAATGAGAAGCCCTTGCCTCTTGGGGTGTTACTGGCATTCAGCGGGAGAAAGCACCCAACACAGTGAATGATAGGGGTTTAATAAATAGCCACATTTCTCCCTTTCTCGGAGATCACTGTTAAAATGCCATAAAGGCCAAAAGCAGGGAATAGTTTATGGGTCAGGTAACTGAAAAGTCCATGGGTTTCAGGCAAGGATAGACCCAGGTGCTCAAATGATGTCCTTAGGAATCAGGCTCTCTCCATCTCTTGGCTCTGCTGTCCTTTGTGCTGGCTTCATTCCCCAGCAGCCTGTCACCAAGTGGTGGCAAGACAGTCACCAGTAGCTTCCTTATTTTCCTTGAGAAAAGAGAGCACCTCATTCCCAGTATTCCTAGCAGAAGTCCAGGGGCAACTTTCACCGGGCCAGCGTGGGTCACAGGTCCATCCCTGCGGCAGTTTCTTTGGCAGGAGAGGGGGACTGTGCACTTTGGCCAGCACGGGCCAGGGCCCAGTGCGGGGTCTATAGCACTAACGGTGCAGGGAAGATGTGGATTCCCCGAAGGGAGAATCGGGGGGCTGTGACCAGCGGAAAGGGGATGGACAGCGGGCGGGAAAACCAGGCAGTATCTGCCAGACTGGGCCCCTTCTCCCCAGCAGCTGGGTTCTCACTCGGGTCCGGCCATCGGTGATCTCAGTCTCCCCTCCCCTTGTCACAGGCTGCTCCTGGAACTGAAGCACTCGAATATCGGCCTCTTCCCGGTGAGTCTGAGGCCCTTGGTGGCCCCTGTCTTCTCCTGATCTGGGGAGACATGTCACGGGCTCGTGGCACTATTTGGGTTCATTTGCATATAATTTGGCTGTGAATTAATGGTGCGAGGAGCTCAGTGGGCAGAGAGACCCGAGCTGGAATCCCTGCTCCGTGCTTACTAACTGCGGGGCTTTGGGCAAGTCACTTCCCTTCTAAACTTCAGACTTTCCACACCTGAGTTGGCGTGGGGAGGTTTGAACAGGATTAAACATGCACAATCCAGTTGAGAAAATCTGCCCAACAAATGTTTGCTAAGTGGACAAATTAATTAGTTTACTGAGCACCTATGACCTGCCGTGTACTGTTCCAGGTGTGGGGGTGTGCCGATGAACAAGACAGGGAAGGAACACTTCTCAGAGGCTTACGTGGCAGTGGGGAGACAGAAATGAAGGTCACAGTCAGAGCTATGAAAGGTGAAATGGGGATGGGGTAGAAAGTGATGGGGAGAATTAGAGGTGAGAGGGTGTGATCGCGGAAGGCCTATCTAAGGAGGTGATATTAATACTTGGGCTAAAAGATGAGAAGGAGCCAGCAGAGGGACCAGCAGGGGCAAAGGCCCTGTGGTGGGAACAAGTGTGGCATGTTTGGGGACTGGAGAAAGCCAGCTCGGCCAGAGAGGCAGGCAGGGGCTGGCTCACCCAGGGCCTCCGGGCTAAGGTAGAGAGGGCAGATTGTGTTCTACAGGCAATGCGCAGCCAGCGCACTGCTTCCTCCAGGGAGCAACACGATCTGATCTACACCTACACCCCTGGCTGGGGTGGGGGCAGTGGGCGAGAGACCAGCAGGGTCACTGGGGAGGGGGTGCAATTGTCCATGTGAGATGGTGAGGACCGGAACTCGGCCAGGAAGAGGGAGAGAGATGGTGGACGGGACACAGATTTGGGAAGTGGATTTGGACCGAATTTGGTGAGAGATTTGACGTGTGTGGTGAGGGAGGGACCACCGGGATGACTGCTGGGGTCTGGATGGAGCAGCTGGACGAAGGGCCGCTGGCTGAGATGGAGAAAGGAAGGGCCGGCAGGAGGGGAGGGGCAGGGGTCACCCCCGCCCGCATGGACAGTCCCACCGCCAGGGCGTCTCTGCCCATGGTTAAGGAGGTCTGCCCCTGCTGCGGAGGCAGACAGGGAGTCGCCCCTGGAAGCGGTAAGTGGTTGCCGGTGCTATTCAACACCGGCCATTCAGAGCATCTGCCCTGGCATCTTTCATCACAAGCCACGGTGTGTTGATGGTGTCCAGGGTCTTACTGCGCTGGCCTGAATTTCCCGGTGGGCCTGTGGCTGAACCCCAGTTTCCACTGCTCTGGAGAACATTTCTTAAGATCCCTGAGGTGCCCTGAAGTTCCCCACCAAATCAGTACCTTGTAAGCCACCCAGTCCCAAAGTCATGCTGTCTCAATGTCCCCTCCAAATCTGATTAAAGTCCAGCCAGCCATTTCCACCTAATGAGATTACAACAAACAGCAGGACCAAACGCAACCTCATTGCATTTTCATGGATTTACTGGTGCCAAGGCTCTCTCTCGGTGATCTGCTTCTGCAGAAAACAAAAATTTAAAGTTCCCAGGATTTGTAGGAAGGAGGGCACTATGTTTGGTGAGGACATGGAATTGTGGCCCCGGGGAAGGAAACTCAATTGCTCCAGACACAAAAACGTGTATGTTTGCAAGTTATAGATGTCACCACTAATGCAATCAACATGAGGGCTTTACGCTGTTTTTGAATATTTTTAATCATTGTTGAAGCAAAACGTGTGCACTATAGAGCAGTCAGAACCTACAGATTTGCAAAACAAAGAAAATAAAGACCATCCATATATTCATCACTTAGTTAATAATTTGGAGTATATACTTCCTGGCCTTTTGATATGCCTATTTAATTAAAAAGATGGAATTATGTGATTTCTGTAGCCTGCTTTTTCTTACTCAAAAATATGTCACAAATATCTCTGTGTTGATAATTATATTTCTACGGTATCTTTCTTAACAGTTGCATAGTATTTCTCAGTATCAAAGTATCACCATTTCCTCCAAGCGATTCCCCTATTGTTGGGCATGTGGGTTGCTTTTAAGTTATTGTTTTGGTAAAATTTATTACTTCGGTGAGCATCCTTGCATCTAAATTTTTGCCCACATCCTACGTTATTTCCTTAGGATAAATGCCTTGGAGGTATGTTTGCTGGCCCGAAAAGCACACATTTTTAAGGCTTTTGATGAACGTTACCAAATAGCCCCCAAAAAGGTTGATTCCATTTGCCCTCTAGCCTGCAGTGTCTGAGAGGATGCTTTTTGTTTTCTTTTTAGAGGCAGGGTCTTACTCTGTCACCCAGGCTGGAGTCACAGTGGCATGATCATAGCTCACTGCAGCCTTGAACTCCTGGGCTCAAGCGGTCCTCCTGCCTCAGCTTCCCGAGTAGCTAGGACTTACAGGCATGCACCACCAAGCGCAGCTAATTTTTAAATTATTTTTATAGAGATGGGGTCTTGCTATGTTGCCCAGGCTGGTCTCGAACTCCTGGGTTCCAGTGATCCTCCCACCTCAGCTTCCCAAAGTGCTGGGATTACAGTGAGCCAATGCACCTGGCTGAGGATGCATTTTTTTAAACCAAGGTTTTCACATTTAAATACCCTCTGGTGACCTTCCTCGTCACTGTCAGAAGGTCGAAGGCCTTGCACCTTACAGTTTAGAACATGCTTTACATCTGGGACCACTGGAGCAAAAGAAATCTCTTCTGTGACCTTGACTGGGTTGCAGAGTTTTCACATCATCACATGTGTCCAGCTCTCAGCAGTTTTCCCAGCTGTGAGGTCGCTGAGCCCACTGGGTGGAAGGGAGGGTGACGGAGGATGGCTGATCCCAAGGTGCCCTGACGACATGGGTCTTGTTCTCCTTCTGACTCTCAGGTCGCACTGCTGCAGGGTATCATGGACTACGTCGTGCCCACTCTTGTGCTTCCCAGGGTTAACCGTAAGGAACTTTGGAGAAACAATTGGTTTTTAGTCATGGGGGAAGAGGCTGGGCGGATTACCTAGAGGTGCCTGAGACCTGGCCCCAGTTGTGAGAGCTGGAGGTGGTCACCTCATGAGACAAAGGCAGCCCCATGAGACAAAGGCTTATTAATATCTCCATTTTTCATGGAGAAAATGGAAGATCAGAATGGTTGAGTGACTTATCTCAGGTCACACAGCAGGCAAGAGGTGGAGCTTGGGTTTGATCCCAGCTCTGAAGCCAGAACTTTTTCCAACTCTGGGAAAAGGACCAGGGAGTCTCCTGCTAACCTGGAGAGCTTCAGGCAGGCCTACCCCTAACCTTTGAGAGCCAGGGGCAAGAGTACAATAGAGGCCACATAACTTGTAACTAGAATATTTAGAAATTAAAAATTAATTCAACAAATTATTATATAGAATATGATCTAGCTTCCTCTGTTGACAAACACAGCTTCATAATGACCTGGAAGACCGGGTTCGAATTTAAAATTGTAGAATTCCACGTGAGAATGTGGTGCTGTGGGGGGAACTGGCCACTGCCCATCTCTGGCTTTGTCCTAAACATTGAAGGGCTTCATGCACACGTGCACAGATACCCCTATGTGTCCATGCTCTGCCCACGCCGTTGCAGACAGCTGGCCCTTGGCAGGGCTGCGCCCTCAGGAGGGCAGTCTTGGGAAGAGGTCCACACGGGTGCGGGAAGTGGGCTTGGGGCCGATGGAGAACCACAGAGGGGAGGTGCCGGCCCCGGGGCAGCCTTCCTTTTAGGCATGTACACCCCTGCCAGTCCCCACCTAGCGCAGGGCACGCGGGTCCAGGGAGGCTGCCCACCCTGGCTCTCTGTTCTTCCCTCCCCTCCTGGTCCTCACACTGGTCTCCGTCACAGAGCGGCTGCAGAAGGGCTTCCCTCTCCCGATGCCCTCCCACGTCCAGCTGTACAACCCGATGCTTCGGTCTCACCAGGTGAGTGTCCAACGTCTCTTCTAGACAAACCTCCCACAACAACGGTGACCTGTTGCTGCAACGCTCCTTCCATGCCAAGCCCTGCGTTGAGTGCCTTCTGCTCCCACAACAACCCTGGGATGTGGGTGCTCTTAATAAGCAGGGAAGACAGACCGAGGCTCAGAGAAGCCACACAGTATTAAATGAAGTCCAGGTTCAAAGCCAGGCTCCCGACTGTGAACCAGCACTGCCTCATTCCCACCCTACGCTTGGCGTTCACGGAACTCATCTAGCGGCCAACGAGCCTCTTGTAAGGCGGCGCATTTACATGTTTAACAAATACACGTTGCATGCCTTCTTTTGCACCCCGCGTCATGACAGGCACTGTAAGTATAAAACGTGGCCGGTGTCTGGCAGATTTAGACACAGCACAGAAGGCTTCCTGGTGGCTCTCGCCCAGCCCGACCTCCGTCAGCATGTGACACACCAACCCGTGTCCTTGGCTTTCTTCTCTCAGTTTCCCAGCGTGTCCCAACAACGCTGTTATCTCTGCGACAAAACCACCCCCCAGGACCGCAGTCCTCACCTTGGTCAAGGGCTTTCTGGGTAACTTGTGGCCCTCGTGGGAGACGCCCACGTCACCCGGATTCGTTGCTCCCCCTTAGCTGTCAACGTCATCAATCAATCCCCGGTTCCTTAGACTGGGGAGCTAATGGGGCTGACAGACTGTAGAAAACTAGCTGGGAGAGCAGAGGAAACACATGGCCATATTCCCCACATTTTACCAAGTCCATCCAGTAAAAAAAGAAAGATCCCATGGCACAATTTAATTTCTTCATTTCTGGAGATTCCGAGCGAAGGGCACAAAGGAGCAAAGAGAGGTGGTTTTGCAGCCTTGATGGGAACAAGGGCTCCCTCAAGCTGCCATGAGGCAGGGATGACAACCGAAGCCTCCAGAACAGCTCGGGGGTCTCTGCGTCTGAGAAGGAAGCCGCCACCAGGGACGCTGCTGACAGATTCCTGGGCGTTGGCGGCCGCTGATGTGCAGAGCCCAGTGGCCAGACCCCGAGTGCCCCCACCGCCAGCCCTGGACTTTGTGCGAGCAGGCAGGCCCCGTTCTGCTCTCTCCTTCCCCATAGGCGGGCTCCCAAAGTTTCCTTCTTCAGACCCTGGCAGCCCCACACTCATAAGCAGGGGGTGCACCTCCAGCTGATGCCAGCACTCCGTCTCTCCCTAGGGTTTCCTGCTGTTCGGTGCAGATGTTCACTAAGGCTGAGGTCGCCGGGCGTGCTGGAGGCTGGCGGCCGCGCCTGTTCCTGATGGGCCGCAGGGCACGGGCTGCCTTTCTCCAGGGAGTCCCTTCTAGATCTTGACCAAGAAACCCCTCGCAAACTTCCCTGAACTCAGACTGAGAAACGGTCTGAACGTGGGGAACTGTTCAGTGGACAAGTGCATGGTGTGTAGGTGCAAGGGCGAAGGCTGCACGGACGTTTCCTCCAGGAATTGTGTTTCCATTGTAACCACGATATTTCCCTTTGTGCTCCACACGCACACACACACACACACACAAACATATAAAAATAACCCTGTTTTTTTCCTGTGGATTCTGTGTGCTGGTCTCGTTTCTTGTTTTATGTTCATTCATTTATTTATGCGTTGGCTGTAACCAGTGTGGCCTGCAGCACCAGTTTACAGCACCGATTCGATCACTTCTTTTTATTTCTGTAATTAATCTCTTGAAGTCCCCACATGCCTACATTAGCAGAAAGTCTCATGGCTCAAAGTGTCCCTGGGGTTTTCTTAGTCCAGACTCCCAATGCCACGCAGAGACTGGAGAATATATATGCCGCCGGGCTGCCACACGGTGTTGCTGTTGAACAGCTATCCTGCACAGCCTGTCTACTCTGCGCCACACCTGGGCTCCATGGTGATGACTCCCTTAGTCCATGCTCTCTTCCCAGCCGTTGTGCCCAAAGCAGAACACTGGGTCAGGTTGCAGAGGCCATTGGGGTTTCAGCTTCAATCACATCTTTGGGTGCAATTGCCACTTCCCCATGACTCTCTTGGCCCGGCATGGAGCCAGATCACCAGCCCAGACTATCTTGGGACTTATGGTGAGTTCTCTTGGGGGCTTTGGGCTGTTTCCTGCCATGGGACATCAGGGGGGGACTACTTCAGGCCATTAGATGGGTTTTTATAGCCTTATACTTCAAATTGATTGAGTCCCGGAAGGCCTCTCTAAGCTGTTGGCATTTTGTCTGAGACCAGAAGGATAAACAACAACACACCTGCAGGGTTTGATGCGGACCGTGGAGTGGGGGCTGACATGGCCAGATTTCATTTTTAAAATATTTTGC
>RJWJ010044604.1:0-12096 GCA_004363605.1 Indri indri | reverse complement strand
AAGCTTTGTTTGTTTCTATTTTTATCCCTCTCTCCTTAACTTTATTTTGTATTTTACTTCCTTTTGTTAGTCTCATCTCCAGTTGCTTCTCCTGCTCTAGGCCTGCCATCCCCAGAGGAAGAGATGGAAAGCCTAATAAACAGTGCGGCAAGCCTGTCCCCCACACCAGCCATGAGGAGGCTCTTCTGCGTGAGGGGGCGGGTGTTTACTCCTGGGTGGACTCACTGCCTGTGGGGCTTCGGGGGCATGAATAGGGCTACAAAGCGAGTTAAGAAAACCTCTCTAGGAAATTTGATTTCAAGCTCACAGTTTTCCCTGGTAGCCTCTTATGCAGGGGTCATATGAGTTTTTCCCCAAAGTCCTGAGGATTGCTATAATCAGCCCTGCAATTCTGTTATGAGGGTATAGAACCCTTGGCTGGAAAGTTAATATTAATAGTTTTCATGCTATTTTTGAATAAACTTACAGCTGGTGTCCCCAGAGTCAAACTTATCAGATAAATAAAATTAAGGCTGTGAGGCTGCTATCTAAAACCGACAATCCTATTCCCAACAGAGATTTAGGGAAAGATGAAGATGAAGAATAATTTCTAAATCAGTTCATCACATATACAGAGGCTAGGACTTAGGAGGCTCTTCTACTGCGTGAGGGGGGCAGGAGGGATGACTTTCCCCAGTGGTGGCAATTCCCACTGCCCCAGGCCACGAGGTACGATTTCTAGGGAGCTGGCCACTCTAGCTCTCTCCTTGGCCCTCTCTTAGAACTATTGTACTGTAAATTGGCCTACCCATTGGGCAAATGTCAAGTTTGTCTCTGGATCATTCAATTCTGTCTATTAACCTAAAGTGCTAAAATTTAGCAGCAATAATTGATGGGGTGAGCACTGCAGAACAGCAGCATGAGGCCTGTGGAGTCCCGGATGGATGGATGGATGGACGGATAGATGGGGGCATACTGTGCTAACCACGAATAGAATTTGTGCTTCTCTCTTAACTGCGATAATATTTTAAAACATTAATCAATACGCTCTTTTATCCTGGACAATATGTTTTTATTTCTTGGCTGTTCCACCCTTACAAAGTATATTACAAAGAGATAAGAATAGTATCTTCTTCACAGGATCATCACGAGGATGAAATGAGATTAATTTGGGGACAGTTGTTTAGCCAGGGTATTAGCTTGTAGTAAGAAATCAATATATGGCAGCTATCACTATTATTCTCCCCTATTTTCTGTTAGTAATTTGCCCAAGGTCACACAGCTAGTAAGCGGTAGGACCTAGATCTGTCCTGCCCCGTTGGCAACAGCTGCTCGCTTGGATTTCTCCAGAACCACACTCTTCTCCCTTAGAGAAAGAACAGCACCACCGAGACTTCCCAACACCAGTGTAGACCAGTTCTCCCCTCCCTCAAGTAATCACACTGTCTGAGCTAGAAGGAAAAAAGAGGGGTGTGTGTATCTGTGTGTGTGTGTGCGTGTGTGTGTGTTGGAGGCAGGGGTGTAAAGGAGGTCTGCTATCTCATTTGGAAAATTATGATGTATGGGAGGACTCAGGTGTTATTTCTCAAAAAATCTTATAGGAATGGAAGCTTTCACTGCTCATTTTGGAAGTCCCAAGCCTTATGGCTCTGATGGCCCCTTGTGCAAGAAAGAAATGCAGACCAAATGGGTACAGAAGAGAAGCCGGCAGTTCAGCCCTCCCTCAGCTCTTCTCTTTTGGGATTCTTTAAATAAAAAGACTTTCGGTGATTCTGTGCAAATGGAGGGGCCTCCCTAGCTTCCTCCACCCCTGCACTGGCTGCAAAGTCTCTGCTTGCTGTGAATGTCAAATATGGTCCTAAAGGAAGCAGATCATAGTCAGATCATAGTTGGAATCTGGTTCTGTCAGTCACTGGCTGTTTCTTGTGTCTCCTGGGCAAATTAATTCTCCCCTCTGAGTTCTTAGCCTGAGGGAGAAGGAAGGGAAAGGACCAGCCTCTGAGAGATGGAATTTGAGTGGGTGGAAAAGTGCTGAGGAAATCAGCCTTTTGGCTAGAGGCACCGTCTGTAACTCCTCCGGGGCCCTTCTCAGTCTGAGGCCCCAAAAGAGGGCAGAGCCTGAGAGCAGACAGCACCTCAGGGGCTGCACAGATGGAGACAGCTTGCTGAGGGCCAAGCCCCTCCTCCCCACTTATAACCTGCTGATAGAGACAACAAAGTGTCACCTGGGCAGAAAGGTGGCTTGTCAAATAGGCGGCCTCCATGCATGCTTAAGATTCAGATTTCTGCTTCGAAAAGTACATAGTACCAACTCCTAAAGTGTTGCTCTTGAGAGCAGAACAGCCACTGCATTTTCTCCATAAAGATTTCACCTGTAACTCTCATAACTTCTATTTTTCTGGTGCTTAACAACAATAACAAGAAACCATTACCACCAAGAAAAACTTTTATCTGCATCACAATTAATCTGAACCTTTTTTAAAACTGTATTTCAGAAAGGGTCTTCGGTCTTTATGTTTTTTTTGTTTCTGTTGTTGAGACAAGGTCTCTTTCTGTTGCCTGGGCCAGAGAGCAGTGGCCTCATCACAGCTCACAGCAACCTCAAACTCCAGGGCTCAAGCCATCCTCCTGCCTCAGCCTCCAGAGTAGCTGGGATTACAGGCAGGTGTCACCATCATGTCCCACTAATTTTTCTATTTTTAGTAGAGATGGGATCTCACTCCTGCTTAGGCTGGTTTCAAACACCTTCCCTCAAGTGAGCCTTGCACCTCAGCCTCCCAGAGTGCTAGGATTACAGGTGTGAGCCACTGCACCTGGCCCAGTCTTTAAACATAACACCCAAAACACTGGTTCTCTTGTGTGAGATATAAATACGTAAATGAGGTAGATAAGGCATGCAGCTTGGATGAGAGACATTTATTGTGAACATACCATAAAGAACATACCATGAAGACATTCTGCCATCTTGCAGAACGGCAAACGGAGCAGTCAGGAGGCAGAGAACCCATGTGCCACTTGAAGAACATACCGTACATGGAAATCCAGCTTTGACATGCAATTCCATTAGCGAAGGTTAAGGATTGTTTTATTTTGTAAGATTTTTCTCAGGGTTCCTTTTGATAAAGAGTTGTTCTGTATCACTTACAATATAGTCTGATTTATAAAAAGCCCATCTGTTCACGACATACAATATTTGTAAAAGCATAGTGGTTGGTTTGGCTACACATAAAAAGGATCTACTGTTTAAGTGATATGGGAAAGGTAATGTCCAGTTGACTATAAATAAAAGGAGCACTTTTCGTGGAATTCTCGGAAGAGTCAATTTTTTAAGAGATTATCCTAGTGAATCATGACTATGACCGCTACAGCTGAGAAAGCTGTGCAGCTTATGAGCAAAACGATGAAGAAGGAATAGGAGATACTTTGTCACACTAGCAACAAAGGATGCTGGAGATGAACCAGCACAAGTGAGACAGACTTATGGTGGAGATGAGGCTTGGGCGTGGAGAGGGGTCATGGACCAGGAGTCAGGCAGGCAGTTAAGAACCAGGGATTCGTGGGCCAAGGGATAAGGCAATGCTGTTGTTCTGAGGTCAGTAGAGGCCTAGAACTAGAGGGCTCACAGGTCCTGAGACTTTGGGCAGGCAGAATCCAGAGTTACAGGTAATGTGAAAACTAGGGGGCCATCAGCCCTAGCCAAGGCCTCTCAGGCCCTGCAGGTATGGGAAGGCGAATCATATCCCAGAGGTCTGGAGTCACTTGTCTGAAAGGTAGAGCCATAGGTCATGCGAAAACAGGGACTCACATGTAATGGTTTATATTTGGAAGGGGTGGTGGCAAAATGTCTAAAAGAACAGGAAATTATTTTCTGCTGCCTCCCTGTCTGTCTGTACTCCCAAGATCTAATCTTTCTGTAACTCTTGTTACCTGAGTGAGGTATGTAGCCAACTTGTCAGGTATCCAATAAAAGAGATAAGATGCTCTTTCCAAAGCCGTGTCTACTGCACATTATTGGATTGAGGGGAGTTCTCCGAGGAGGGAAATTAAATCCTGAGGACCTCAGCATTGGACTTACCTTTTATCTTCACGCTGCTGCAAAGCTTCAGACTTGGTAACTGGTGTCTCAGCACAGAGAAACCCAGGTGGCTTCCAAAAATGAGGAACAGGAGACTGCAATGGTCTCTTCTGCCTGCCCTGTGACTTTGGGATATTGAAAGCAAGGAGGGAAGCAGGAAAACAGAGAGTAGCTTGAAGTGATTTCTGCCTACTTAACCATTTTACCTAGGGCTGTTCCCAAGCACGGGTAACCTGAGCAGAATACCTAATAGGGAGAAGATGATTAAAGATCAGTCTTCTAAGAGGCATTATGCATATTTGGGTTAAAGCAAGTGGGAGAGGAAGGGAGAAAAAGGAACAGAGGCAAAGGGCCCCAGCCAAGTCAAATCCCTGCAAACATTTTGTCCTTCTGTATTAGGTGGTACCCTCTAGCAAGTCCATTTTCATCAGTGACCAACGTGAAGAGAGAGGAGACATACTGACCAAATCGGGACACCGCAGAGTTATAAGGAAAAGTTAGTGTATTAGCAGAATTTGGGTCTAAAATGATCTCAACAAGATGAGAAAAATTAGAATTTAATGCAATAAATGTAAAAGTAGGGTCTAAAAAGCATAGTCACACATACAGAATGGTAGAGGAATGGCTTGAAAGCAGGAGAGAGGTTAAAAGATTACCGGCTTTTTAGTTGGCTGCCAAATTAGCCTCAGCCGGCAAGGAGAGAAGGCTGCCAACATGCTAATGTGGTCTCCGGAAGTTCATTCATGGACGTGCCCTGCTCCAATCCCTAGGAATTTATGGTGCGCATCTTCTCCATGCCGGCCAGAACTCCACAGAAGTCTGCAGAAAGTTTTTTAGGAGTCCTTTCCACAAAAGAGAGATAGTAAGCATGAAAGTGGCAGCAGGATGGTGGCATGGTTCAAAACCACCCAGCATAAAGAAAAACCCGAAGGACCTGGGCATGTGGACTGTGGGGAAGAAGGCTATGGGCAGGTGGCTGCATAATTTGTAGGGTCCAGTGCAGAATAAAAATGCAGGATCCCTTGTTCAAAAAGCAGGGATGAAAGTGCCATTAAAGGTACTAAAATACTAAGTTTTTTCCTTTAAAGATAATTTTTTACTTATAAAACATAATAGGGGTAATACATAGCAATATGAGTAGTAACATAAATTTGCAGATGCATAATTTTATATAATACAATAAATAATGCTACTTTATTAATGTGATATATGACTGTAAGTTTTTTTTGGCTCACTTTTCTGCAAACTCATTTATACTTTAAGCAATTTTATTTTCAGTCAATATAATTGAAGGCAATGAGCTTTGCTCTTGGCAAATGCAAGACTGCAAATTGATAATTGATTATTTTTAATTTTGAGAAGAATCTTTCTGATGATGCAACTGTTACTGAGTTATTATATTAAGAGTATTTTATAGACTATGGCAACAGGTATATTTATCAGATAAATTTCTGATAAATTATTTTGGAATGCATATATTTTAGCATATCTGGAGCTGATAATTCTCATGAAACAATGTTTCTAAAAAGATTTGACTCTTCCTGTAAACTAGTTTCACGTAGTTTGAATTTAATTTTAAAGTAATTTTATACAATGGTGTTTTAAAATTTCCTCTAACATTTCCTGTACCTTGTGAAAGTCATACAAGAAACCAAAAGCAGCTTCACAATTTTATACAATACAGAACACCTGCTGGTGTATTCTATCACCGTTATCTTCAGTTACACGGGAAAACGAGTTATAAAATTGTCCCCTTTATTAAAAATTGGTTCATCTAACACTTTCTATGGAATTAGTGTTCTTCTCTATTGAATGCAATGATCTTTAAATTTAATTTCTGTTCTGAGGCTGTGGATATTTGTTTTGCAATGTTCCAGTAGTTTTTAAAACCAGAGTCTAAACTCATCAAAGCTCTGGTCCCCAATCCCTGGGCCGTGGCCTGGTACTGGTCCTGTTGCCTCTTAGGAAAACAGTCTTGTGCATCGCAGCCTGAGCTTCGCCTCCACCCCCACCCCGCCCCGTCCCCGCCTCCCACCTTCCCCCACCTCCCACCTTCCCCAGCTCACCATCTGTGGAAAAATTGTCCTCCATGAAATTGGGCACTATGAAACTGGTGCCAAAAAGGTTGGGTACTGCTGCATTAAAGAATTCTAATAACTCCGTAGTATGCTTTACTGCAATGTGTATGCTTTTATTTTGTAATAATTTATTGACAAAGTTTATTGTCTGAGCTCCAGCAGCAACTAGCTTGGCATTCAGGCCAGACTTAGTACTTGTACAGATGCTTCAGGGATGGTGCTAGAGTTTGCACGTTTGTGTCTCCTCCAAAGTTCACACTGGTTCTACTACAGTGGACTGAAAAATAAAATAAAATAAAATAAAAAATAAAAAAAAACAAAATTCACATTGAAACTTAACCTCTAGTGCAACAGTAGCAAGAGGTAGGGCCTTTAAGAGATGGTGAAGTCATAGGCGCAGAGCTCTTGTGAAGGGATTAGCGACCTTATAAAAGAGGTGGGAGGGGACTGTTCAGCCCCTTTGCTCTTCCGCTCTTCTGCCATCTGAAGAAGACACAGTGGTCCTCCCTTTTGTCCCTTCTGCTATGTGAGGATGCAGCATGAAGGCCTTCAGCAGACACTGAATGTCAGAGCCTTGATCTTGGGCATCCCGGCCTCCAGAACTACAAGGAGTAAATTTCTATTCATAAATTACCCAGTCTCAGCTATTGTGTTAGAACAGCATAAATGGACTAAGACGGGGTTTCGAGGCTAGGTGGGCTGCCTGGCCACGCACCCACCTGGGTCCTGCTGTTGCTCCTGTGCAGAGTCCCTCCCCGCTCTCAGGGCCATGGCCACCACTGCTCCTAAGGACACTACCGGAAGGTCATCGTTTTCAGTCTTGGCCTAGGTTTAGCCCCAGGCTGCCAGGCCAACAACCAACCACTTGGGTCGTGTGCCCCTGCCCACTGTGGCAGTGGACTTGGGCCTGAGCATGTGCCACCCACCATGTGTCTCCTTTGATCCCACACATGATCCATTGTCCCATCTGACTTCACGTACAACACACAAGGTCTGAGATAAAATCACTCAGGATTCACAACAGCAACAGCAGAGCCCCTCGTGAAGGTGGGCCTGCATGACAACACAGGTTTGTTAACTGAAGAAAATGAGGAGGTTCGTACACTAGGGAAGGAGAGCTTTATTTCTCCTAAAGGGGTGCAGCCTGTGGGTGATCATTCTGATGAGCTGGAAGCAGAGCCCCGGCCAGAAGCCAGGAATATGTGCTTCGAGGCAGGGACAATGAGAACAGAAATTTATACTGAGCAGGATGGCCAAATATGCATATTTAACAAGCTGTAGGAGGAGTCATGAATATTAGTGAAAGGAGAAACATGTGCATGCACAATTGACCTTGATGCCCCTTGATGGGGGTCCGTGTTCAGAAAATAGCAGCCCTCTGATATCAAAAGGTGACACAAGAACATGAAAACCCTCTCTGCACATGCTCCGTAGACTGGCTAAAACCACTCCACGGTTGGTGGTCTCTTATCAAGAAAGAGTGCTCATTAGTTGTAGTGCCAAGAACCGCAAATAGGGAGTAGATCACCAGACTGGTTTGGGTTTAGCCCTGAAAGAAAAAAGGCTGATGGCCGTTAGCAAGGGAGCGGGTATAATGAGGCATGTCTGGCCGCCCATCCTTTCATGTCTGGGAGCTCGGTTTTAGGATTTCTCTGGGATCCCCTTGGCCAAGAGGGGGCCTATTCAGTCACTGGGGGGCTTAGGATTTTATCTTAGTTCACAGGATACACACCATGTTAGAATCCAAGTCACGGCACCAAAGATGTCAGGGTGGCAGTTGGCCGTCAGTTCTTGGTGTGCTCTTGACCGAAGAATGACCAGACACACCAAAGTGTCAAGTCTAGACTATTATCCCAGCCCTCTGACTCCTTTCTTGGAAAAATCACCCGCAAAGCCAATATAAGAGAGTAACCTCAGGCACGGAACAGTTTCACAAGAGCAGCTCTGTTGTAGAATAAAACAGGTCAGTCACCACGAGTGGAGAGAGACAGACCGACCGACCGACTCACTCACCCACTCACTCACTCACCCACTCACTACTCTTTTGACTTCTCGGATTGTTTCCTTTTATTAGTCCAGTCTGCAGGAGGGTTCTTGGGAGGTGTAGGAGGTGATTACCAAATGATCAACAGGTGTCCTCAAAATTCCATCTGCATATATGAGCTCCCTCTAAGAAAGCCCACCTGAGGGGGTGAACCACAATGCAGATTCAAGCTAATGGCATATTAATTACCCTTAGGTTACTCTAGGTCACTTTCTAAATCTTATCATGCCTAGGCTGGGGAATTCCTAGATTGATAAACCATTTCCTCCTTCCTCAGGTGTAGCAGTTGCTCGGGATAGGATTAAGGGTGGGGCAATGCCAAGATGGAGTGCCCACCCTTATCCTTCTTCTGAGGTGGAGCAATTGCTTGAAACAGCCCCAAAACAGGGAACCCTTGTCCTGAGAAGAGCCAGAGATCCTAACTACCCACCCATCTAGCACCCATGAACCCAGCCCTGCTTGTGGGACAAGGGTCAGGCATGTGATGGGGGTCCCAGGCTGGACTTAGACATGTCTGGGCATGCATAACTGAGTAGAAGAGTTGGCCATCCGCATCGATTTGCTGTTTTTCCCATACAAAAAGCACAAACAAGCTTGTGCTTCAGAAGGGTGGAGGCTGGGAGAACAAGATGGGTTAGTTCCTGGACCCTGGCTCAGCCCCAGGGATGGGCATCTGGCTGAGTCCTTTGCAGAGTGAGGTTGGAGGCAGAAGCTGAAGGACCTGTTTTTCTCAGGGACCCTGTGAGATGTGGAGAAACCAAAGGGGATGCTTGAGGGCTCAGGTGACTGCATGGCACAGATCCCCATAGCTCTGAAGGGTAATAAGCAATGTGCTGGACCACCAAACACTCCAGAAAGACTTAGTTGCCTTCGCCCCTCAGGGCTGCAGCTCTGGAGGCACTGGCAGCAACAGGTATGGCAACATCCTGACCTCACAGGGCTTCCTGCTTTCACTGAAGGGGCCAGGAGAGGAGGAAGACCTACAGGAGGCCAAGGTACTGGAGGACTATTTGTGGGTTGGTGGGAGACATGTTCAGCAAAGGTGGAAGAATCAGCAAGATTGGGTTAGAATCATTCACGGGACACTATAACCAAGGGGCCTGGGGGAATGTCAGGTCTGGCCTCTTGGTGGACTGTTGTCCTGTTTCTTTGGCTCTTGCTTAGAAAATTCACAAGCAGGGCTAATACCACAGAGTGACCACAGACAGGAAGCAATTGACAGACACAAACAACTTTTATTGCAGAAAAGAAGGGAGCTATACAAAGCAAGAGTACATTCCAGAGAGGAACAGGTCAGTCTCTACGAATGGAGAAAGATGTTGAAGACTCCCAAGTGGTTTCCTTTTATTGGTCTGGTCTGGGGGAGGACTTATGGGAGGTGTGGGATGTTACCAGGTGATTGATGTACATGATTGACAGGTGTTCTTATAACAATGTTGCAGCTCCACAGGTGTGTATGCCTCAAACCTCAAGTTCCTGCTCTTTGCAGTTGTTAGCTGCATTTTCCTACAGTCCCTTCCTCCCCCCACGCCACTTCTCCGCCCTTAGAAACTGCCCTCCTGGCCTGTATCTGCCACCTGCAGATTTGGTCCCTGCCTAACAGGGAACAGGTTACAGATGTGATCTTGGTCTTGAGTATTTAAAGGCCCAAGAAGGACCAGCTCTATAAAGATCGACAGTGTGTGTAAATAGTGGGGAGATCCCTTTCAACCTTGTGCAAGGAAGAGACATTCTAACTGTAAATGCCGTCAGGGGCTGGCATGGACTGCCTTGAATGAGTTCCAACAGACTGTGGGATCCCGTGTCAAGAACCCTGGGTAGGAGATGTAACAAGGGGAGGGGAGAGGGGATGAGGGGAGGGGAAGGGAATGTTTTTCAAAGTGCTGCTGGGGGACTACCTGCCTCAACAACATTTTGCGGGGAGGGCGTTGGAATGTACATTCCTGATCTCCATGGAAATTCCAATTCAGTAGATCTGGATATGGTCTGGGAATCTGCATCTTTCACAGGTGCTCCTGACGTTTCTAATGTACACTGAAGTTTGTGAACTGCTGTACCAAGGTCTTTGCAGCTGTAAGACTCGATAACTCTACATCTCAGCATTGTTCGTCCTGCCCTTGCAATCATGATTGCATAGAGAATCCCTGAGTCTGTAACCCAGGCTGTCCCCTGTGCCTGAACATTAAATATTACAAAAAGACTCCTACTAATTTTTTTAAGATAAATTAAATTTAATTTTTGCAAAAATATGTTGAAGATTTTTTAGAATCCAGCTTTGCAATCCAATCATCCCAGGCACTAAAAAGCATAGGTACTGACAGCACCTCTGTCCTTGACCAAACTTTAGTTAGGGCCCTCTGAGCCCTCTTCTCAGCTGGGCTCAGCCTTGGGCCTCTGTGTCTATCCTTGCTGAGTCCCCTCCACCCTTCATACAGCTATTGGATAGTCTGACATTTTAACAAGCGTCAGAATAATTTTTTCTGTAATAGTTAAGGTGCACGACTCAGACAGGATCAGATTCATCATTGGACCCCAGGCCTCTCACCCAGGATGCCAAGTGCATGCCTTTGGAGCCTTTGTCTTCACTCCTGGCTGATCGATGAGGGATCCACTGGCGAGTCTGACTCCTGATCCTGTCCAGAGCTCCACTGGCGGTCTGCTGAAGAATGGTAAGGACAGATTTCGATTCCCAAGATGTTGAGTATACTCTGGAAGCTGGGTTAGTGTCCCAGGCTTCTCTGTTTGTAAGAATGGGGCCAGAGTTCCAGGCAAACAGAAGGCTAGGTTAGAATCCCCAGTTTCTCTGTGAGAAACAGGCTGGGTCAGATTCCCAGGCTTTTCTGCTTTAAGACACAGAGTCCAGGTTAGAGTCCCAAGCATCTTTGCTTGTGAGGTTTCACTAGTTAAGTGCATGGGAGCTTCTGGGTAGACTGACCTCCACCTCCTCCTGAAACCCCTACTATGTGTTCCACCACTTCGGCATTAACTCCGTCTGCTTCCCTTTTTGTCAGTGTGATCTTACTGAGGATAGTTTGGGACTTCAGTGGCTGCCCCAAAGTGACATCTCCAAGACCTCTCCCTTCCCATAGCCTCCACTTCTCCTTCCTCCTTTCGGTATGTTCCCCTTCAACCCCTACCTCCTCCGTATTTTTGCCCACTGCTGTCAGACATTTCCCTTCCCACTCCAGCCCCTCAACTCCCCATGTTCTCTTGAGCCCCATCGGGGACTCTCAGGGGTCTCGGGGACCCCCAAAGCAACTATATATCAGGGCAAAAGGAAATCTTAAGCATCTCCTCCATAATGTTGGTAAAAATTATTAGCCCTCATATTGAGCAGGTAACCTTATTCCATTCACCAAAAACACAATTTCGATAAAAAATATATAAAGTGGAGTAAAGGTGAGAGCCAACTAGTTTATATAAACCACTGAATTTTGTATTACTGTGTTTACTTAACTCATGGCTGAAATTTTAGAATGGAAGCTATAAGGTCTCCATTTGCATCTGTATGTTTATATATATTAATACATATGTGTAGGTATGTTATGTATATGTGGTATTTTACCAACTCCTGATGGTTTTACCAAATTAATTTATAAAATCCCATAAAGGAACTCTATTCTGATTGACTAAGGGACAAATAAGTGCTTATATCAATTAGATATTTCTAAAACTCTCAGAAATATAGGAACTAACCCAAATGTTTTTTAAAGTCCATATAACTGGGAAATCTTTGGCAAATAAGACTAGTTTAATATTATTGGTTTAATAAAACAGCTGTGTTTTATGAGTTACCACATGTATTAAATTGATGTAAGTAGAATAAAAGTTTTATGAGTGGACTTTTCAAAAATAGTTATGTTTTATAATATCTGTCTAAAACTAATTCCCAAAATCTTTTTGGTAACTTGCAATCTTAA